>BQNB010003158.1:9217-114642 GCA_026074375.1 Tanacetum coccineum | reverse complement strand
TAAATATATTAAAATTAACCATTCATTTTTAATTTTGGTTTGAAATTTTATAACATGCATATTAGGCACCGTCCACTCACTTATATTTATGAAATACTCCCAAAAGCTAATGAGATACAGCCAAGCTTTATTAGGCACCGTCCACTCACTTATAGATACAACTATGACAGTCCAAGTCCATCTTTGTCTAATCCCATTAAGTTTTAAATGTTACAAGTTTATACGATCTAAAGGACATAAAAAGGGCCAGAGATAGGATTTAGTCTTGATCAAGGTCGGTATCTCCACCTTTGAATAAACTGATGTTATGCAAACAAAAGGATGTTGTTTTCATATATGTGCTCCATATCGGTGTAGATGATGCATCACATGTTTACAGAGATAAAAACACTTGGACAGATGTTGAAAACATGAGTATGGGAGTATATGGACAAAATAATTTAATGGGAGTATATGGACAGATGAAGCGATGGAAGAAGACTTGTATTTAACTGTGTGTATTTACCATGACCATGTTTATGCATGTGCTCCTCGTTAAAATCCTGCCAAATGTTAAATACAGATAATAATACTTATGTTAAGCAATAAATCGGCATAAGTCATTGACAATGTGGCAAACCATGTATACAAGTCCCCCATAAACTTGAGCTACTCTGTCTTGTAGACCTACAACTATTCCAAGTTCCTTTTCTGCATTTAGGATAAGTTGAGGCCTTATCTTTACAGCTATCTTACCTTGGACATTGTAAAAGTCAAGAAGGTAGCTGAAAGCAGCACATACAATGGCATTAGAACCTGATAGCCTGGTCTGAGACAAAAAATTTTAGTAGACCAAGCCAATTTCAGTATTTAATTCAAATTTATGTAAAAGGTTAATACGACAAGACAAAATTTACAATCAATTATACATTATTTGAAGACGTAACTCTATGGTCAACATGTAGATCGTTAGAAGGTATACCTGATGAGGAATGTTGGTTTCATAAGAAAGAGAAAAATTATTGTCATGAAGATGAATCCCCTGATCTTTGTAGTATTTTGTAAAGACTTTACAAGTTGCCATAAGCAAGCGCACGCCTCCATAGTAACCTTCATTTTCCAACCAGTTCACCTATGAAACAAACACGTGACCTTGTAAATCTCATCTAGTGGGCATGTTATTCATAAATTTATTTTAATGGAAGTAAAAGGTATTGGAACTGAATTACTGTGGTCAGCAGTTGTGTTTAGGTCACATGGAATGGGGAATTGAACATTAATTCCTTGATGTTTAGATATATCCTTACAACTGAATGTAAATACTGAATAGTGAATACAGTAATCAGAAACAAATTATAATATTACGATGATGTACCGAACAGAGAGTCTTTGATGTCGACATTGATGTTGAAGGAAACCAATGGAGACGAAGAAAGAACAATCGTTGGTTGATAGTAAAGAAGGGAGATAACTTCTTATGAGGCGGCTGTGTAGTGAAAGATATAGGAATTGGGGGAGATAGGAATTAAGGTTGTGACAAAAGTATTTATATTTTCTTTTATGTTATTATTTTTGGGTCAAATATATTTTCATTTTGGGGGAAGATTTATCAGCCAAAAGCTAAATTTTTTGAAAAGTAAATTTTAATATTTGCGGGAAACTAATATTTGTTTGGAGGGATAGATTTTTGTTGTTTGGTACAAAATAATTTTTATTTTGGCTATTCTAAACAAGATAACTAAGTAAAAAAATAGTTTTAAGACATTAATACCTTTATTTTCAAGTTTAAGTTATTATTATTGATTGTCCCTTTTACATATGAGATAGCATATGTATTTATACTAAATACGTAGCTTTGATCAACATAATCAAAACCCTAAACCTAATGGACCACAAGCCCACATCAGGCTTGGGTCAATGACTCGTCTAATACTCCCCCGTTAAACCTTTAGTCATTAATTAGCTTTATTCACCTCCACTTAAACCTTTAGTCATTAATTAGGTGGGCCGCTTAATGTTTGACTCGATCGAGCCGAGATTTTATTAATCTCAAGCCCGCTCCCGAGCCTAAAAATAAGCTCAAAACACATAATGAGACGAGCTCAAGCTTTCAATAGCTCGACCTCGAGATTTTATCAAACTTTGATGATGAAGGCTTGTCGAGCTATCGAGCCGAGCTCGAGCCTAACTTGTGATTTTCGAGTCGAGCTCAAGCCCTGTCAAGTTTGAGCTCGGGTTGGCTTGATTGCATCCCTAGTTACGAGGCCAGTTATAGCCTGAGTTTGTGGATGAGGCGTCATCAGGTGATTAGCTAATGGGCTCCTACCTTGGGTTTGATTTGAGCGTGTTATTAGTTGGCTTGGGCCATCAATATTGATACGCTATCAAATACATTGTTAGTCGTCAATTCGATGTGTTGCTTAATGATTGAGTTTCTTCTTATTTACTATAGGTTTCAACGAGTTCATTATGTGAAAGACCAGATAGATAAAAAATTATCTATTGTCTTTAAGATACCTCCCAAGAATTACAAAGATACGTATGATGAAGTCGATGAGGAATTTAGTACCGTCATTAACCGGCACAATGATAACATATTGCCACGTGTAGATCGATGTGACTTGGGTAATGATTCACGAAATGACTACCATCGAACCGACTATGGAGGTATTGTTATAGGAAAATCCAAGTGAACCATGTCATACTCAAGTTGTCACACTCTACCTTTATCATATTTCACTCGTTCTTTTAAAGCATATAGACATTCAATTTTTTGTACTTGTTTAAGGATTTATGTTTGTACTGTGTAGAACCTATTTAAGCTTTTATTTTCCTGCAAATACTCTTGTGAAGGATTTCAATTTATCTATTAATTTTTTACTTCCTGTTTGGTTTATATGTTTGTATACGAGGCTTTCAAACCCGGGCAATGCCCCAGATGAGGTCAATGAAGTCGGTCCTCGGTCTGGCGTTTTAGACCAATTCGGTCTCGGTCCGGTCCGGTCTTGGCCGGTCCGGTCCGGTTTTGGACCGATGCTCACCCCTACCTTAGAGAAAGTGAAGTGAGACAAACACAAAACTGAGCAAATATTAAGCATTAGATAATAAGCAATAAGCTAGCTTAATAATAAGCTAATCTAAAAACTACTATTTTTATTAATTAAAATTGTAAACTTTTTATAAACTAAAACTATATTTAATAATGAAAACTTTTATTAAAAAAACTTTAGCTTAAAAATAAGCTGCACCGAAAAAGCTTTAAACCAAATAAGCTACAACTTATTTAGTTTTGCTAAATTCGAAATTTTAAAAGTGAAACAAGTTGAAAATAAGCAGAGGGAGAAAAAGCCACGGTTTAATAAGCAGTTTCTATAAGCACTCTTTAAGCTACTAGCCAAAAACAATGAAGCTTAAACTTCTATATTAAAAAGGAAATGCATAACATTAACGAATAGGTTACTCTGGCAAGATGGTAACCCGCTTGACTTCCGTAAGGGAGGTCGCGGGTTCGATTCTCGCTGGGGTGTAACATCCTTTTTTATTTTCTTGTTTTTATTTTTTAAAACCTAAAAGTAGTTTAGGCTTAATAACGTGACCATATGTACCGGTTTTTTGCTACACTTAAATAATGTGTGACAAAACTTGAGTCCATGATTTAGACACATAAACAAACACTTCATGTGACCATATATGACATTATGAATTTAGACACACAAACACTCAATGTGACTAATATGAAATTTAATGATAACCGATTTCACATTTTGCTCTAAATAATAGCCACATGAATACTTCACGATGTGACTGTTATGAATATATTGGTCACATATAATCACCTTAAATGTGGCCATAAACATAATTTAGTCACACATTTGTGATATGTTGTGGCTATTGTAAAGGCATATAGTCACATGATCGTGCTAGAAGTAAATGTGACTATACATATTAGCTTTTGGCAAGCTAACACAAACTAAACTTTAAACACACATATTAAGTTACGTGACCATATGTACTGGATTTTGGCTACACTTAAATAAAGTGTGACAAAACTTGAGTCCATGATTTAGACATGTAAACAAACATTTCATGTGACCGTATATGACATTATGAATTTAGACATACAAACACTCAATGTGACTAATATGAAATTTAATGATAACCGATTTCACATTTTGCTCTAAATAATAGCCACATGAATACTTCATGATGTGACTGTTATGAATATATTGGTCATATATAATCACCTTAAATGTGGCCATAAACATAATTTAGTCACACATTTGTGATATGATGTGGCTATTGTAAAGACATATAGTCACATGGGGATGAGTTCTAGAGAAAACCTTATATTAGTAGAAAACCTAGAAAACAAAACTATAGGGTAGATTTTGCAAACGTGTCAAACTTGAGTGTAACACCCCCAAATAGGGTCGCAGCGGAATAAGGGTCCGGGGCGTGTTACTTCTCAGATCAACAACACAAGATAATATAAGAACGACCAAAAGGTCGTTTAAAACTGATACATTGGATTTAATAAAGTATGTGTTACAAAAGCCCGAAGCTTTACTTGTTTACTTGTTATTATTACAAAGATTTCCAGCCCATAACAGATACACAAAATGTAATGCAACTAAATCTTTAATGCATGACTTCATAATATAACCACCAATGTATCCTTCGCACCTCGTGCTTAATGACCTGAAAAACATTGCATTTAAAAACGTCAACATAAAGTTGGTGAATTTCATAGGTTTATGTAAATGTATATGCAGGACCGCAAGACTTTCCCAGTGATAATGCAACAGATGCAGACATCACAAAATGTAATTACGTTTACCTAAGCTCATGACACCGAAGCTCGACATAATTGAATACAATATATAAATATTGCCTACATTGCCCGTGATGATGTTCAACCCGTAACATCCAGTATCCGACATGATATACGTTCGTTTCCAGTGATAGCTAGTCACCCGAACGGGGAGGTCAATCCCAAATAGATCTATCTATAATCATTCGCGCTCACATTCCAGTAATTGACAGTTCATGATTCATGGGCATAGTGGGTTATCGCTACTTAGGCAAAACGTAATCATGATAAAATGTACACTTGCGTCCAATTTGTAAAACATGCATATGTTTCTCACCCCAAAACTTGTAATTTAATAATTGTAAAACATGGGGCTATGACCCTCATCCTGGCTGTCTATCTCAAGTAGGGTCTTTGGTGAGTCGGTGTAGGTATAATGGTAGGCGTGGAGGTATAATAGTAGGCGATGGAGGTATAGGAGTAGTCGGTGGAGGTATGGGAGGACTAGCGGTCTTGTGGCTAGTAGCATCATGCTCTGACTCAAGATCCTCGAAAGGTTCTTCTTCCGAGCTTGATATCATGTAAGGGTAGTGTGCGGACTCGTTGGCGACAAGGGATGACGATGACCGTGACATAGTGACTGTAATAAAATGGAAATAAAGTTGTGCTTAGTCTAAACAGGTCATAATGTAAAACAGATAAAACATATAGACATTAATACAACATATGTAGTAGCATAAATTAAATGCTATGAATACATGTTAGGTACACAACAACCCATGCAATCTCAATTGCTCTGGGAGTTCAAGTCGATAGGCAACGGTTCCAACTTTGGCAAGAATCTTGAAAGGTCCAATATATCGAGGATTTAGCTTTCCTTGTTTGCCAAAATGTATCACCCCTTTCCATGGCGACACTTTCAGCATGACTTTGTCTCCCACTTAAAACTCAAGAGGTTTCCGTCTTACATCTGCGTAGCTCTTTTAACGATCACGGGCAGCTTGAATACGGCTCTTGATTTGAATAATCTTCTCAGTTGTTATCACACCCTGCTGAAGCAGAAACACGGAGTGTAACAGAGAAATAGGCACACGCATAAGACAATATAACAACACCATACTTAATATTGAAATAAGTCCATAACATTACAAAAGTACTTTAGATCCAAACATCGGATCATAAACATAAGTCTTTATAGATACAACATTGTCTTTAAAAAATATAACTTATTCAAGTGCCTTGGAAAGACATTACTGATGATCACCTGATATGCATGAGAAAAACGGGTCAACTATGAAATAGTTGGTGAGTACACATATTTTAAATAACACGGAAGTCTTTTAAACAATATCCCCATGGTAAATGTCCTGTCAATCCATCTTGTTACAAGTCCCGCCCATACAAGACTTGTAACATATGGATTCATATACATTCTCATAATAAAAGTAAGTTAAAAAAATGAACGTAAAGAAGTCAAAATACACTTGGTTGTAATAAGATGCAAAACATAACATTTATAATAGTGTCATGCAACAAATGCCTCTATATAAATAATATGCGTTCCAAAAATAGGAAACGAGATGTTGGCCGACCTCTAATAACGATATCCATAATATTTACATCTCCAACATTAGTAACCATAGAGGAGAGTTATATTGAATACCAAAAAAATGTTGGATACTAGGGGACTCATCCATACCATCCATCTAAAAAAAATCAATGGCTAAAATTAAAAGCATTTTATTATTTCAAATATTTTTTAAAACTTAAACATCTCCTAAACCGTTAACCGTTAAGCGAAAAATATATACCATCACGACGAGCATTTAATTATAAGTTTTGAGGCGTGGGTTGATGAGAGGAAATAGGAAGAGAGTTTTGTGATTTTCTTTTGTAAAGAATTGAGAGTATATGATTTTATGTGTTAGTTGCTAGCATTTATAGTGAAAATATCTAAGTAAATTAACCATGGATTACTTAGGCCATAATCATGTGTAAGAGCCCATAGGGAGGGGGAGTGGGTTCTTACAAGGTGTAAGTGATTGGTTCCCTAAAATGGGAATCATCCCATGAATTCAAGGAAGATACTTTAAACTAGATATTTTCTTGGTCCTATCCTTTGTAATCCGGCAAATTGGCTCTAATGTTGATGTTATTATTGATTATTTTGTGTCATTGTGGTATAATCGTGGGTATTCGTTTTAAGAGTAGTTAGGTTTTGGTGCTTCCTAGGGAATGCCGAAATGCGTTCTTTTATCGCGGAAAACGTAAGAATTTTACTTAGCCAAATAAAAATAAGAATGAACAAAAGTTATTTAATTATACTTTAATTATCATATATCACTTGCTTGATGTATAAGCATTTATTTGTTTAATGCCCGGCTCTGTTTACATTTGAATGATCATTTTTAGTTTTCAGCGATTTAACTTAACGTTTACGGGTTTAGGTGCCCAACGCGGTAAAAAACCTAATAAAAAATAAATGTGAAATTACATAATGTCATACAATGACCTTAAGACATGAGGTTGTTTATATGAGGGTAAAGGATCAAAAGCCAAACTTGAGGGTAAAGGATCAAAAATTGAAAAAAAGGGGGTACATTACAGATCCAACATTTTCATTCCATAACATACACACACACACGTATCAGATCTCTCTCTTTCTCTCACTATAACATCTAATCACCAAAATCAATCAGGAAGCCCATCAAATCTGATTAAATAAACCCTAATCTTGTAATCCAATCAATTGCCTATTGAATAAAAGCGTGTATTTTATGATCCGATTAATAATTTACAAAAATAAGCATGTATTTGGAAGATTTAAGCATCCGAAAATGAAGAAAAAACAGGATTTAACTCGTAAGTGCACTATTTTTGCTATTTGATCTAATTTAAATGAGTGATTTAATGATTTTTTTAAGGTTTTGTTGAAAGTGTATCATCGTATCATTATGTTTTTACAGGATATGGAACAATTTTGACAATTTTTTTGTAAAAAACGTGTTTATAAAATTTACACACACCAGGTGTTTGATAAAATGTGTGAATCACATTTTATATCTGTGATGAACTAATTTGCAGCACATGTGTTTATTATTGAATGATATGAACCATATGTTAGGGCATCAGGTTACATGTTAGGGAATATGTGTTTGTGTTTGGTGCATTAGGTTACATGTTAGGTTTTCAGTTGTGCCATTCTCTTAGAGGTGGTACAGGTTCTGGTATGTGTACAATGTTGATATCGAATATCAGGGAAGAGTATCCTGATCGTATAATGATGAGCTTCTTTATATTTTCATCTACAAAGGTTTCTAACACTTTTGTAGAGCCTTACAATGCCACCCTTTATGTCCACCAAATAGCGGAAAATGGCATCATATATTAAGTTAGGGCATCTGTTTGTTTATTTAGTTAGGGCGTCTGTTTGTTTAAGTTAGGGCATCTGCATTGTTTTGATACGGCCTGCTGCATTTTTTGTTGTTAAGTGTTTCAAACTGATTTCAAATGATAGATATTGGTAGGAAAATTTTGGCTAACGGTGGTTACCTTGATATTATCCAAGTGGTATATAAAAATATGATTTGCTATAAATGAAAAGTTTTTGGATAAACTGTTATCGTTTTACGCTTAAAGTGATATATAAATATTTGTGAATCATTTTGGTCTCACGAATCATTAGTTAGAAAGAAGCTAATTATGATAGCAGGTGAATCGATACATAGGTGTACAAAAGAATGCAGCTTTATAAACTCTATTTTGTATGTTTAGTGTATATTTTGAAATACTTAGGCATTTGTGAACATGTTTAGGCATCATTGTGTATGTTTAGTACATCTGTTTGTATGTTTAGTGCATTTATTTGTATGAATATTAGGGCATCATTGTGAATGTTTAGTGCATCTGTTTGTATGAATATTAGGGCATCATCGTTAATATTTAGTGCATCTGTTAACGCGTCCTTCCCATACTTTATCCGCGTTGACAAATGAACATGATCACGTATGTTGCAGCCCTTAAACGTTTGAAACCACTAACTCTCATGTTTAAATTGGTTGAACCAAGTATTTGAGTTATCTAGTTTGATACTATGCTCTTTGACTTAACGTTAGTTAAGATTTGAGACCAAATACGAACTGTTACATAGAGTATTAGAGTATTAGGGCATCAATGATTATTATTAGTGCATCATAGAATTATTAGGGCATCACTTTGTTATCATACAGGCCAAATGAGAAAATAGGTGGCTAAAAAGGCTATAACCAAATTGGGTCAAATGGGTTGAAAGTCGCCCTTTTTTTAAGATTAACAGTAACAAAACTGTATCTAACAAACCTTAATGTTCCTTTCCTTCCGGGGAAACCCTTTACCCAAAAAAAAATTAATGTTCCTTTCGGATATATTCATTACTTATTACTGGGAGATTATGTTGATCGAGGACAACATAGTCTGAGACGATCACAGTGCTCCTTGGTCTAAAAGTAATGTTTTATTTAAGACATATGGTTGTTTGATTAGTGCATAAGGGTATCATGAAAAAGAGCATCTTTTAAGACTATATTGTTGCGTCATTAATTGTTATTAGCGCATCATGTGATACATTAATGCATCCTATTGAGTATGATTAGGCAATATGATTAATCCGTCCAACGCTTAAATCTGTTTGAGCCTTTGTGTGTTTGGTTCTTGTCTTGAAATATTAAGGCATTTGTATTGAAGATTTTAGTGCATCTATATTAAAATGTTATTTTAACATATATTAAGGCATCTATATATTTTAGTGCATCTATATTAAGGAATCTGTTTGAGCCTTTGTGTCATTAGTGCATACAAAAATTTGTTATTGCATCTCTTATCATAATAAGATGAGTACGTTAAGTTAGAGCATTTGTTTGTTTGTGTGGTTAGTGAAAGAATTGAAAAAGTTAGGGCATCTGTTTGGAATGTTTGTTTAAAGCATATGTTTTAATATTGTATTAAGGAATCAGTTTGTTTGTTTAAGGAATATGTTTTAAGAGTGTATTAGGGCACCATTTTAAGAATGTATTAGGGCATCAATTTATGAATGTATTAGGGCATCAGTTTAAGACTATATTAGGACATTAGTTTAAGACTATATTAGGGCATCAGGGTATCACGAAAAGATCATATGTTTGTGTTTTTTGTTAGTGCATCAAAGTTTAATGAAAATAACATTTGTTTGTTAGATAATAGCATACTGAAATTATATATAAGTCATATGTTTGTTTGATTAATGCATAAGGGTAGCATAAAAAGAGCATTTTTTAATACTATATTGTTGCATCATTGATTGTTATTAGCGCATCGTGTGATACATTAAGGAATCCTATTGTGTATGATTAGGCAATATGCTTAATCCGTCGAACGCTGAAATCAGTTTGAGCCTTTCTGTGTTTGGTTAGTGTATCGAACTATTAAGGCATCTGTATGGAATACTTTAGTGCATCTGTATGAAAATAATTACGAGTACATATGAATATCCAGATGATAGGTTATGTGTGTGTGTGTGTTTGTACGCCTGATGCAGTAGCACATACTTTTATCCGGTCTTATAAACAAACAAATATGATGTACATGTAATATAAACAAACAAATGCCCTACTTCAAACAAACATACGATGTAAACACATAAAAAACTTCGTGTTCATATTAAGGCATTTGTTTGATAGATTTAGTGCATCTGTTTGGTTAACTTGCTAATCGCGACTACCAAACATGACAAAAAATCTTGTTTAGATACTATAACCCTTGGTGTATCATGCATGTTAACTTATATAACAGTTTGGTCTTATGAACTTTAGTATTCTGTGTGATCTGTATGATGGACGCTCACCTTTCATGGAAGGGTATGCTCAAGTGTAATGCCACATTTTTTTGATATAAGAGTTGAAATACCACTAACTACTCTGATCTACCTGTCTATGTTGCCGGCTCAGGTTCATCTGTTACCATGTCACGAACCAATTCTACACCAGGAAACTTTGAAAGCTCAATCGGCCGCCCAGTGAAACTTGCAGAGATCTTTGTTGTTGCTGAACATGCACTCCAGAAGACGATTTATGATCCTAGTTTATGGACTTTATTTTCATCTTTAGAGGAGTATGAGGTATGTAATTTACAAATTCTGTCATCTTCCTTGACACATGTTTATAATCTCACTTCGTCATTTGTTTTTCCATCAGCAAAAATACATGGAACTATCAAAAGCTGCAGCAGAAAATTATCATATTTCATGGTTGGGGTCTTTGACTAGTACAATTATAGGAAATTTGAAGATATCGATTGGAAATGTACATATCAGATACGAGGATTATATAAGGTTGGTATAGATACATACCATTCCTTGTTTAGTGAAGGTTTCTTTGTCCATGTTTGTTGCCTGTTTGATTAATAAAACTTTCGTATGTTCAGCAATCCGGGACATCCTTTTGTTGTTGGTATTACTTTGGCAAATCTTGCTGCTTTTAATGTGGATGAGCAGGGGAATGAAACATTCACACCAGTGGTGCTCTTGATAAATTGTGAAAGGTCAGATCCGTCTATAATCTTTTAGTTAATGATGTCATTCTATAAAGAATGGAATATCGGGAGGTACTTTAGTGCATCCGTTTGAGGTACTTTAGTGCATCCGTTTGTATCATTGGGGCATCAATGAGTATTATTAGTGCATCATTAGAATTATTAGGGCATCTGTTTGTTTTCATTTACGAAGAACTTGATACAATCATTAAAAAAACCTGAATCGCCCCGTTTATAAGTTAAAGGGTCAAAATTGCTGTCTCTAGGTCCTTTTCACTTGAGGGCTAGAGAGGATCTCAATTCTGACTAAAAACGGCTGGTATATGGTTTTATACAGTCACAAATATTTTAAAGGAATGTTAGGTAAAGTCTTAAGGGTTGCGTTACTAGAAAGAGGCTTTTAAGTAAAGTCTAATCTGTTTCAATCATTTTACAATGTTCATGTTTGTGTTTATTTTGATGTTAGTGACTTTGAATCTGATGGAACAAAGTGACGTCGTGCCTACAAGAAGGTGAAATATCATGCTGCAATCATGACACCCACACAAGAACAAAATCAGCAATTGTTATCTAGACTAGTGTTCGAAGATGGATTGATAAGAGAAAAATAGCTCAAAGGAGGCATCATATTACAGTGATCTAGGTGAGCATCATAACTTTTATTCTTACGCTCCGTATTTATATAAAAAGAAGTGCAAATGCTAAAGTGAATCTTTTTTATAGTCATACTGGAAAGGATATATTGAGAGAAAACATTCAGAAAAAAGGTATCCGATATCCTATTGAGGGTGCAACAAGCTGCTGCAAATGTTGACGATGGTAAGCGAATTATAAACAGGCTTATTGCAGCACTTGCATAACTAAAAAACATGAAGAGCATCAATGGTATACTTCATACTTGTGCAAGTCTTGCTATATATAAGTGTCATGGTCAAACTCTTTTTATCAGTGAGTTGGATCCAGAGAAGCGCATTCATTGTTGACTTCCATGACAGAGAGCCGAATCTATTGAAAAATACTTTAGTCTCAACCTGTACACCACGTTGTATATACCTATCCCTTTCCATTTTATATTGCAGAAGCTTTATCCCTTAATATGTCACAGGTTTTATCAATATCTTCTTATAGATAGTTAATTTTTTGTTCCTATAATATAGACAACTCCTTCTGGTTTTCACATCCTGTTTGTAATATCTTTTGTTTTGTCTTCCTACCATTTTCAGGTTAGTTGAGAAGGGGTGCAAATTAGATGGATGTGGTTGTTCATGGGTTGGAAACCACACCTGGCCAAAATCAGGGGAAAATATCGATGATCACAAATTCTGGATCGGTCTAAATATGCTTGTATGAATCTGATTCTGAGATGGAACTGGTTCAGTCAAGCTCTTAAATATGTAAATGGGTAAATTTGAAATACATAGGAAACGGGTCAAACGGGTGGAATATGTGCAGTTTGTTCTTAGTAGTGGAGTAAAAACCAAAAGCATAATTTATAGTCTTGAATTTGATCGAGATAGGAAATCTATGGGGGTCATGTGATAGGAAACGGGTTAAACAGTGTTTCCTACTATTTCAAAAGAAGTATCGCCATCCAGATGACTTATGATTCACATACAATGAGCAAAATTATAGTGGATTTGAGGGGTTCCAGTATGGTTCAAACAATTCAGTATTATATATTTATCTTTAGCAAATCAGTATTATATCTTTTTTCCATATATGAGTCCAGGGGAAAGAAGCTGCAAACCACTACCTATTTGTGATGATCAGTTGTATTTACAAGTGTATTGCAAAAGGCCTTTTTCACCATTTGAGGATGAATCGAAGCCTATACATGAGGTAATAGAATGGATAGAATCAGAGGTACGTTCAGAAATTACTAATTTTATGGCTTAGAACTTTAATAACGATTAGTTACTTAGATTTTCATTCGTTGTTATTCTTTTCTACTTGTAGTTTAACATCTATTTTAATGTTTTGCTTGTACTAGATGATATATTACGACTTGCTTGGCTTCAATTAGTGCTTAAGTTCACTAAAGATCTTACACCCTTTCATCATTTCAAATGGTTGGATGTACACGTGTTGTTTGGCGTTAGTTTAGACACCTCGTATACTACTAACGAGCTTTCTAAGTACTGCCTTCATGAACTTGAACTCATGTGCTCTGAAGATCATATTCTTTTTCAGTGGCATGCTCAGGATTTGATGCTAAAGTTGTTAACAAACTTGCTTTCAAGAGGATAATGATCGGTATTGTTTCCAACCCGATTAAAAAGCGTTCTGCATTTGTTTAGTCGCGTATCACTAATGGTGGAAACATTACGAGTATGCATGCTCGTCTCTTCACGAGCATAGTGGTTTGCAATTTTCATCGTATCTGTGGATGAGTGTGGCTCCTATTGAAGATATTGGGATATAAGACCCTTTCTTGATCTTCTAGTTTGATAACAACAGTAGGCTTAATAACAATGTATTTTGTGAACTGTATAAAAAAGATATTCAAGTTTGTACTCGTATATAGTATTTGAAGTCATCAATATCTTAATAATCTATTTTATAGTGTGTTAATAATTGTAAAGGTAATCAGTGGTGGTAACATATATTGTATTTGTATATAACTATATGGTATTGTTTAAAAAGTTACAAAATAGTCCTTGAAAATGGATAATTCTTTATAGTGTTACTTGATAATTCAGTTCCATCAAAATAAAGTTATAGTAGATTAGTTGAAGTCAATGTTTCAATTTCAGTATCGTAGTCATGTGTTTATTCCAAGTCTAAATATATTCATCGGTTATTCATTCTTTTACGTGATAGATGAGTAAAAAAAAGGAGCAAAAAGTAACAAATCATGGTATTTAAATTACTTAATAAAGAAAATCATATAAAATTAAATGAAACACAAAACAGCCCTTAAAGAATTTACAAAGTTACAAAATAGTCCCTGAAGTTAAGAGGAAAAAAAGAAGGGAGGGGTGCTTCAATCCAATGGTTGTGATTGGGTTTTCTAGGTTTTCCACCAAGATAAGGTTTTCTCATGATCTCATCTCTAGTCACATGATCCTGCTAGAAGTAAATATGACTATACACATTAGCTTTTGGCAAGCTAACACAAACTAAACTTTAAACACACATATTAAGTTACGTGACCATATGTACTGGATTTTGGCTACACTTAAATAATGTGTGACAAAACGTTTAGTGTGACCATATATGGCATTTGGTCTCAGTGTTCAAGTGTGTGACATATATTTGTCACTATTTATATGTATATCGTGACTAATGCTTCAAGCTTACTTGTATTTGTCACGCGTTCCAAATTCATATGTGGCTAAATAATCATATAAAAAATTACCAGTTACCTTTAGCCACATAAATGTTCGAATGTGTCGCAATATAGTTCTAATGGTCACACGCATCAAAATTTCATGTGTGGCTAATTAGTAAATGTTGTCTATTTTGGTACGTTTAACCACATAAATATGTGAATGTGTGGCCGTTCCATTTTGCCTATGTGTGACCAAATCTCATATTTGTACTAGTGCAAGAAAACCAAAAGAGCAACATACCATAAAACATCCTATCATCTTCCGTTACAAGAAAACCAAAAGAGCAACACACCATAAAAAGTGAGACCAGGTACATACATCGGAAGCTTAATTAGTTTAACTTCCAAAGTGAGCCTTGATCATTTTGTTGGTTTATTTTTACATTTGTTTTGATTAGTTTACATTCTTGACAAATTGTTATCTTTTCATAGTAGGTGTTTGATGAAATGCTTAAAGGGAAGCTTTTTATTATTTAATGAAAGCGACACAATCTATGGTCACTTTGAAGTTTTGATTTCAGAGTTTTTGTACAATGGTTTACGCCAGTGGTGATGAAGGATTGGTTGATGTTGATGTTCAAGGTGAATACGGTTTTCACCAATTTCATTAAGTTATTTTAAAATTTTGTTTTTTCTGCTAATTGTTACATTTAAATGTTATATTTTTTTTCTTTGGACACCATTCGATGCAGGTGTGTCTTTTTATTACGAAGGATGTGTTATGTCATGTTTCAATTTCTGAGTATGTAGGATCAAGTAGCGCGGAACCCAATGGTGAAAATGTTTACTTATTCTCTAATATGGCTTGCGTGTTTATTTTTATGTCTAAAATTTGGGTTTTGTTTGTATCTATTGTAGTTGATGACCAAAGTTGCTAAAAGTGATATGGGGGATCAAACGGTGCTGGAGCTCGAGGTTAGCATTTCTTATTGTGTGTTTTTGGGTGAGATTATCTTTGTTCGGGTCTATAGCTTCTTCACGAGTCTACATATTTGTTTTTTATTTGTTTTTTGTAAACAATTTCGTGCAGACGTGCATAAGGATGATCACATGGGCCAAAGTATTGTGTCAAACGAACACGTGGTATATCAAAATCTTTGGAACAGCAAGAAACAGAATTCCTAAATCAGATGCTCTATCGCCAACAAGGGTCATCTGAGCTATAAACATGGTATATCTATGAGCCCAGTAAGTGAGCAAAAAACTTGAAGAGGTGAGACACACTCTACATTGAACTTAGTTTTATGACTTTTATCATATAATCATTCTATGTCACATGGCTGTTGTAGGTTTGTAGTGTCGAATTACGAGATCAAGATTCAAGAACTAGAGAAGCGAGCATTCCAATTTATATTGGGTAGTTGTGAATCAAGCATATCAAAGTAAACCAACTTTATTCAGGTGATTATTGGCTTATTGCTACTCACTTGGTTCCCACTCCCACATACGTACTACTCACTTAAGTTCTAATGCAAGCTGAACTCTGATCAAATATATTGTCAGTTCATAGATTGACAAATAGTTTTTTAGGTTATAAAGATGATCAGAAGACCTCCATCTTGGTGTGCTCTAAAGTCGCTCCAAGTGGGGATGGAAACTAAGGTTAGAGATCCATATGTTTGCATTATCAAAAAACTCATTTCTTTTCTGAGTAAGAGCATGTTGACAATCAGCTTAGAAAACCAAAAGAAAGAAAAATGTATCAAACTGAAGGGGTGTTTGGGATTGCATATTTAATCTACTTATTCAAACTATCTTATCTGCTTATTTTAAATTACTTCTGACCATCCATTTATCTAGAGGTAAAATAAGCAGTTTCACATAAGTATGTAGACACTTACTTATTTCAATGTGCTCTCTTTTCGGTTCTAGGTATCAGCCTAATAAGATAGTCTCTAAAGAAGTTAGCGTGCTTTGAGCCTAGCAATTCCCGTTATTGAAAATAAGCAAAGGGAGTTGTGGCGGGTTGCGTTGCGATAATGACAGGTAATACCATATAAAAGTTTAGGAGCCTGCTAAGGGGGTGTTTGGCATTGCGCATAAGTATGGCTTTGAAACATTAAAGATGAGTACCCTTTGTGCCTAGCATTCGGGAGACATATGTTTAAGTATTAAGGCAAATAAGATTGCTTGGGTACCATATAAATCCACTAGGTAACTTGCATGGAAATTTCACAGCCTATGTTGCAAAGTGAGTTGTTTTTAACATGTATTTTACAGTTTTTTCCGTTGTAATGTAGAAAAGGAAACCAAAGACGTATGCAAAGAATCTTTACATCAAAATTTAGATCATGATAGAGCAATCCAACCTTAACAATTAATTTTTTTTAAACATTATTTCTAACATTTTTGAGAGACTCGCAATTTATTTTTTTCTATTTTTCAAGCTAATTAGTTTTTTATTCACTCAAATAAAAATACAAATTATAATAAAAAAAAAGAAACATACGGTTTGTATTTTTCATTCTTTAGTTTTTTAATAAGTTCTTTTTCGTACGTATTTTTTATTTTCATATTATAATTTGTATGTGTAGTTGAATCAATGAAAAAATTAGTTGGTTTGAAAAAAAATTAAAAAATAAATTGTGGGTCCTAAAAATGTTAGAAAATGTTAAAAAAGTTAAATTGTTTTGGGCCATATTTTTAAAATGTTAAAAAAATGTTTAAAAATAGTCTTAACGGACGTTAGTTAAAAGGATGAACCGTGTTACAAAACTTTGTTAAAAGGATGAATTGTGTAATTTTAACCATCTATACCGGTAACCTTACATTTTCTACAATTTGAAAGTATTTTAGCGACAAAGTTTGTTACGTACATCGTTATTTTTGAACAAGTATATTATGTGTTTTTAGCTTTTGTCCTAATGAATTTGCAAAATATGGAGTACATGTTTACCAATTGCTCTTCGTGCAGACTTTTTGCATGCACCTAGCACACCAGATTCTCTTTATTTGGTGTTGAACAATGACTCCAACTTGTAACAGAAGTAGTAAATGTTATTACTAACATAATTATTGGACATAATTTACTAGCTAGGCATCATTACATTTACAAAGTACAAACAATGTACAACCTACAATGGAATTTCTAACAGAACCAAGCGGTGTTCTAAATTACAGATATTTAACATGAAAGGGCAGATTGTTACCTGGAATTTCAAAAGGTAATATTTAAGTGTATTTCATAATTAGTACTTATTTTAGCAAAAATTAACTATTTTGGAAATCCAAAAGGTCTGTTGACCAAAAGGATTCATACGAGTTGAAGTCCAAAAGCCTAGTAAGTTCTAAAATGATCTATAAATAGATGCATCCAAGACATCCAACTTTACCTGTAGCCATGGCTTTTCGTAGCAACATCCCATCAGTAACCTTTGACTCGACATCCAGCAAGTACCATGTCAAGTACGATGGAAAAATAATTGAGACAACAGTCACTGACAAGGCCTCCATAACTGAGGAATGGGTAGATGAAATCCTCTCTGCTCATGCAAACGACTCAATGGTTGTGGTAGGGCTTGACGTTGAATGGCGGCCACACCCTATTCGGTCCATGAGCAATAAATCGGCCACACTTCAACTATGCATTGACACCAAATGCTTAATCTTGCAACTCTTTTACATGGATGAAATCCCACAATCCCTCAAAAACTTTCTTTTGAACCCTATATTTACTTTTGTTGGGGTTGAAGTCGAGGATGACATATTAAAGCTTAAGAACGAGTACGGGTTGGATTGTTCTAAGAGTGCCGATATACGTTCAGCGGCAATAAAGAAATGGCCTGGAAGGTTTCGAAGGCCGGGTTTGAAGGATCTTGCTATGGATGTGTTGGGGCTTCACATGAAGAAGCCAAAGCATGTTTGTATGAGTAATTGGGAAGCAAGAGTGTTAAATGAAAGCCAAGTTGAGTATGCTTGCATTGATGCTTATGCTTCATACAAGATTGCTCACAAAATTCTTCTTGAAGATTAACATAATGGTCTATTTTTCTTATTTTATTATAAGAAAGATGCAGTCTTAATTAAGGTTATATTACTATGTTTCACAAGTAACTTGCAAGAATAAAGGTGATCCGTGATCTTTCTTTTTTTTAAATAAAGGTTATATGAATTTTGGATGTTTGGTCTATCAAGTGCATGTTAATTTTTCGTTTTGGAATGTAGAGTACGTAGTACATATGAATATGAATCAGTAATAAATGCAATGTTTTGAAAACCGGGTTTTGAATCGACCCGGTCGAGTCACCGGGTCACCGGGTTACCGGTTCAACCGGTTGGACCGCCGGGTCAACCCGGTTTTCCAAAAAATATATATATATATATATATTTTCAATAATTAGAAAGAAAGTATGTATATAAATCATGAAATATTTCATATATTAAGCCTAAAGACTATTTATTAACAAATATAACATGTAAAATTAAAATTACGTCGCAAATATATACAATTAACATGTTTTATTTATAAAAAAATACGAAAAAACCGAAACCCGGCCGGGTCGCATGACCCGGGTTGACCCGGGTCACTCCAAACCCGGTCAAACCCGGCGGGTCAAACCGGGTTTCGAAAATATGAAACCCGGTTTAATTTGACCCGTTTTTTCGGCCGGAACCGGTTCAACCGGTTGACCCGGCCGGGTCGAACCGGGTTTCAAAACACTGAATAAATGCAAGAAATAATTTCATATATCCCCCTAATTTCATGAATAATTTGGTGAATTGCAAACGTTTTGTAACTTGTTGCCAAAATTACGTATAAATTATCATCTCCTCCTATGGCTTTATGCATCACTTCACTGCTTTGCATTTTCTTCCAAATCAAAAGTAATCACTAATCATGGCTGTTCGTTATAGCAACGACTCAACAACCTCCAAGTATCATGTCATATACGACAACAAAACCATTAAAACAACCGTAACCAAAAGAGCTAGTGTCGTTACCGAATGGGTCAATGAAACCCTCTTGGCTCATGCAAATGTTCCAATAATGGTGGTAGGTCTAGATGTTGAATGGCGCCCCCATGTGATATCAGGCATGAGCAACAAATCAGCAACTCTTCATTCTTCAACTATGCATTGGCACCAAGTGTCTAATCCTTCAACTTTTTTACATGAGTATGGATTGGATTGTGCAAGAAGTGCTGATATTCGGTCAGCGACTATTAAGAGGTGGCCTAATATGTATTATAGGAAGCCGGTGTTGAAGCATCTTGCGAGGGATGTAGCGAGTCTTCACATGGAGTAGCCGATTCATGTTTGCAGGAGCAACTGGGATGCTTATGCTTCGTACAAGATTGCTTACAATCTTTTTCTTGAATAAGTTAATGGTCTAGCGACTAGCTACTTAATCAACTACTACTATGTATGTTTAAGGGATTTAAATTTATGTTGGAAGTGTTTTCACATTGTAATGTTCCAAGTGCTTTTATGCAATGTTTTGCTGAACTTTGAAAGTTTGAATTTGGTAAGCTGAACTTTATACATGATGCGCCATCATTTTGTAGCTCCAAGTTTAGCTGTTTCATTAGTTAGTTTAGTTATTATTTTGAGAAAATGATTATCTCAAATTTATCTCCTGTTAGTTAATCTTTGGACGAAAGCTAAAAACACGCTACCAACTTTGCCAAAAAGAACGATGCACGCAATCAACTCTGCAAAATACTAGTATTCCCAAGTTACTTTCAATTTTTTAACAAAACACGCAATATTACCTGTTGTGTTACCTATTTAACCGGTTACAATTAAACAATTCGTCCTTCGGATGAAGTTTTGTTGCACGGTTCATCCTTTTCATTAACGTCCGTTAAGGCTCATTTTATAACACAAACATTTTTGAGTTTTTTTTAAATTTTGTAATAAACTTATAATACGAACTAATTTTTCTAACATTTTAAAAACATTTTTTACGGATTCATTTTTTTTTTGTAAGTTTTAAAAACATTTATGAAAAAATTAAAGTTTTTAAAACATTTTTTAAATCGGTAAAACATTTTTTACAGATTCATTATTTAAAAAAAAAATTATTTTTTAAATTTTGTAATAAAGTTTTAAAAAATTTTATGAAATATATAAAGTTTTGCCACACGATTCATCTTTGTTTTTTTCGTAACATTTTTAATTTTTTTCGTAAGTTTTTTTCTTATTATAGTTTTTATTTTTGTTTGAATGAATGAAAAATTAGTTTGTTTGATAATATTTTATAAAGATGTTAGAAAAATTAGGTTTTTTAATTGTTACTCGGTAAAAAAAATTCTAAAAAATGTTAGAAAAATTAGATTTTTATTAATTGTTACTCGGTAAAAAAATAAATTAAAAATGTAAGAAAAATATTTCGTATTATAAGTTTATTACAAAAAAGTAAAACAAATTCAAAAATGTTTTTAAAAAATGTTAAAAAATGAGCCTTAACAGACGTTAATGAAAAGGATGAACCATGCAACAAAACTTCGTCACGAGGACGAATTGTGTAATTGTAAACGGTTAAATAGGTAACCAACGGGTTATATTGCGTGTTTTGTTAAAAATTTGAAAGTAAATTTAGAATATTAGTATTTGGCAGAGGTTATTGCGTGTATCATTCTTTTTGGCATAGTTGATAGCGTCTTTTTAGCTTTCGTCCTTAATCTTTTTATAAGTTATAAATACGAACAAAACATGAACTCAATTCTTACGCCAAACAAAAGAGTAAATTGCATAAATCGTCATTAAAGTTTGGCCAAATTGCATGTTTCGTCCCAAACGTTACGAAAGTGCAAGAATCGTCCTTGTGGGAAACCTTTGGTGCAAGTATCGTTTTGTGATAATACAAAAAGGGTTAATTACATGGGATAAATGATGCTATAAAATAGACGTTATTTGATGTCATCACATTCTTTGATTGTATCCTTGCAATTTCGTAACATTTGGGACGAAACAAGTAATTTGGCCAAACCTTAGGGACGATTTATGCAATTTACTCCCAAACAAAATACATCTTTACGTATGGGGTACCTTTTCTTCAAGATTGCTCTTTTGACCATTGTCTTAATTGTCCTAGGCAGGAAACTTGGATAATCACATTTGAACAAATACCTCAACTGCACACATTTTATGTGAACAAACTAACACAATATGAAGATTAACCATATTTTACGTGGACAAACCTTTTCAACCTTTCCCATACTATTGAACATTTCACATTGAAGTATTGAGCCACACAGTTCTGTAAAGTGAAGACACATTGAAATTGCAATCTTGCAAAACTTTGCCAACTGAAACTTGCGACAACAAATCTTACACCATCCAACATATCTGGCTTGAAACATTCATACTGAGTTAGTTATGAGGTTCATACACCATTTATACAAATATGATGAAGGTTAATTTCATTATTTGATTGTTATTTCAAAATCAATCACAATATATAATCATAAAAAGATTATTCTAGAAAGCCATATGGGCTCGGCCTCTTATGCATAACTGGGCCTACTACAATAAATAGAAATTATCACAAAACACCATCCAAAATATATCGACTAATACGCTCCCGCAGTTGGAGTGGGAGGAAGCCGTACACTCAAACTAGATCGAAATTCTTCAAACAATGCGGAAGGCAGTCCCTTAGTGAAAATATCAGCATATTGAAAACGAGATGGCACATGTAGAACTCTAACCTAACCAGCGGTAACCATATCTCGAACGAAATGAATGTCGATCTTAATGTGTTTCGTCCTTTGATGTTGAACAGGGTTGGCAGACATATAAACAGCACTAACGTTATCACAGTAGACAAGAGTTGCAGTCGATAAATGAAAGCTGTAACTCTCGAATAAAGCTTACAGATAGCCATGCGGGTTTCCTACCACAACGTTAGAAACACCCCTGGTATTCAGCTTCGGCACGAAGAGAGAAAAAGATGTGCTCGTGCCGTTTAACGGACCAAGATTAATAAGTTTATAACCCAAAAGACACAATGCCTGAGGTAGACCTGCGTGGAGATGGACATCCCGCCCAATCATCCCCCCCCCCCCCCCCCAGCATCAGTATAACACCCCGAGAGGTGGAAAGGATGCATATAAGTGAAGGCCTAAATCTAAAGTACCCTGAACATATCGCAAGATACGCTTGAGAGCAGTTAATGTGGCTCTCGCGGATCGTGCATATAAAGGCAAATCTGCTAAACTGCATAAGACAAATCTGGACATGTAACGGAGTATGAAAGTCCCTACAAGACTCGGTACAAGTAGGATCTGAACCGGAACCCATCGGACCACGTTTGGACTCCGACTCAATGTGTTGAGAGGGGTTACAATTAACCATGTGAGCACGCTCAAGGAGATGAAGAGCGTACTTTCGCTGAGATAAAAATAAACCTGTAGAGTGACAAACAGCAGAGATACCAAGAAAATAATTAAGTGCCCCAAGATCAGTCATGTCAAACTCACGGTGTAAAGAATCAATAAGATGCTGCAGAAGTGCTGTAAAAGAAGCCGCAAGAATAATATCATCCACATATAAAAAAGATAAGCAACCTGAGATCCTTGTCTATAAATAAATAGAGAAGAATCGCAACGACTGTGATAAAATCCAGTCCGTGTAGTATAACCTGCAAAACGCTGAAACCAAGCACGAGGTGCTTGTTTAAGTCTATATAAAGATCTCTGCAATCGAAAAACATGGTTAGGGAACCTATCATCAACAAAACCAGGTGGCTGATGCATGTAGATAGTCTCGGATAAATCACCATTAAGAAAAGCATTTTTAACATCAAGTTGGTGAATCGGCCACTTACGAGACATAACAAAGCTAAAACCGTGTGAATGGTGGCTGGTTTGACAACCGGGATAAATGTCTCATCAAAATCAACACCAAATTGCTGACTACTACCGTTAGCAACCAAACGAGCCTTATAACGGCTCAAAGTCCCGTCAGCATGAAACTTATGCTTAAATAACCACATAGAGCGAACCATATTAGCATTTGCGGGCCTTGGTACAAGTAACAAAGTGTCATTTTTAACCAACGCATTATACTCATCGTACATAGCATTACGTCACTAGGGATCTTTTAAGGCGTCATGCGGATTTTTAAGAATATGAGAAATCAAGAAAGTATTTAGAGACGAGCGATCAATAGGTTTGACAATGCCTGATTGCGACCGTGTGATCATGGGATGAGTTCGGGTGGGTTCATTAACTGGGTTGGTATTGGTTTGTGGATTTGGTGGATCGAATATGGGTAGTGGTAGCGGATTGTTTTGGGTTTGGATTTGGGTGTTGTGTGGTTCGTGACTAGTGGGATGGTTGGTGGGGAAAGTTAGGCGTGGTGAATTTGGGCCGGCATGAGGAGGACTTTGGGTTGGATCAGTAATTGGTAGAGTATGAGTGTTGGGCTGAGGGTCAGCGGTTCGGCCGTGGGTATGCGTTGTGAGGTCTAGAAGGGTGTGGTAAAGTAAAGAGGAGGAAGGCGTAGGTTAAAGGAATTGATACGAGGGTGGAGATGATGGTGTCATGGACTTGTATGAAAATTGGGTTTCATCAAAGGTAACATGTCTAGAGAGAATGATTTTGTTAGTTTCGAGGTTGAGACAACGGTAACCGCGATGGTAGGCGGGAAAGCCCAAAAATATGCAAGGTGTGGCACGTGGTGCTAGTTTGTGGGGTGAGTGAAGGTGAGGGTAACAAAGGCATCCAAAGATGCGTAAACGAGAGTAGTCGGGCTCTTTTTGAAATAATTTTGTAAAGGGGATTTCGTTGTTAATTGCTTTGGATGGGAGAAGGTTAAGGAGGTAGGTTGCCATATGAAGGGCCTCAACCCAAAATGATGGGGGCATGTGAGCTTGAAAAAGGAGGGTACGAATGACATTATTTATGGTGCGTATCATTCGTTCGGCTTTACCATTTTGTTGGGATGTTTTAGGGCAAGAAAAGCAGAGTTGGATGCCGTTATTGGAAAAGAGGGTGTGGAGTTGGCTATTGTCGAACTCGCCACCATGATCACGTTGAAAACTTTTTATTTTACTTTTAAACTGATTTTTAACGTATGTACGAAAATGCACAAATTTACCAAACATGTCAGATTTATGCTTTAGAGGATATATCCATACATAATGAGAAAAATGATCAAGAAATAAGACATATTATTTAAAACCACTCAAACTAACAATGAGAGATGTCCATAAATCAGAATGAATAATATCAAAACATTGTTTAACAAGAGAGTTTAAACGATGGAAAGGAAGCTTCACATGTTTACCAAGTTGACAAGCATGGCAAACATGTGGAGACATCTCCTTATTACACGAAATAAAATGACGAGAAGTAAGAGAATGAAACACTTCATCCCTGGGGTGACCGAGGCGTTGGTGCCAAGTGGTGGAGCTAGTAGACACAAAAGCAGCAGGAAGAGTTGATGGTTTGGTTACTAAATAGAGATCGCCTGATCTGTCACATCGAAGGAGGATGTGACGAGTCAAGAAATCCTTTACAGAAAAATCAAACGCGTCAAATTCAATAGTACAATTATTATCCCTAGTAAATTGACAAACGGAAATGAGGTTTTTAATGATGTTAGGAGTGACAAGAACATTATGAAGGTGTAAGGGACGATGAATAGATGGAATAATGCTATGTTCGGTGTTAGTGACAGGAATAGAATTATCATCACCAACATGTATAAATGGAAATAAGCGTGTATTAAAAATAGTACTTAAATTACGAGCATTAGAATTTAAATGAAAAGTGGCACCTATGTCCATGTTCCAAGTAGAGTCTTGCAACGTCATAGTGCTAAACGCATTAGGGAGCAATGGAGCTGGGCCTAAAATACCTGCGAAAGTAGTCGGGCTAATGGACTAGGACTGTTGGGCCGTGATAGGCTGTTGTACCTATGGACACAATGACTTGGCCATGTGGGCCTATTTTCTAAAGGTGCCATGTGAAGTCCATGAATGAGGGTGGACAATTCTAGTTGGGCCGTGAATAGTATGCGTCCGTACTCCTCCATTCGAATCAGAAACATTTGATTGATTATAAGCATTTGCTATGTTTAAATTCCGCTGCCGTTGATCATGAATAAATAAGAGGAGCGGCTAAATAATTATCCAATTAAATCGGCTGACGAAACCAATGAAGAAACAATTGATATATATTAGTTATCCAACTGATTGGATGATGACAAAAGAGATACTAAATTAATATCTGTATTTGATTGGTGGAATGTGACGTAATAAGGATTGTCACATAAAACAAAGTATAACAACTCTCTGGATGCTTTTAGATAGTAGATTTGGTGGGAAGTAAGAAAAGAATAAGAACGATGGTTTAGAAAGAAGAAGAAAATACGGCAGTTTTGGTTTTAGGGTTTAGAAGGCTCTGATTACCATGATGAAGGTTTATTTCATTTTGATGTGTCGTTGTGTGGTATATATTTTTATGATTCAAGTTTTAAATTTATATTTTGTCGACTTAACCAAAAATAACACTTTAACGGGTAGTGTACCCGGTCGATGGTAGATTCGTAGTAAGTAGGGTGTCGAACACTTGAAGCGAGGTTAAATCTCTCAATTTATTAATATTTTGGTTATCTAATCTAAGTTAATTCTAATCTAAGTTAATTCTAATCTAAGTCAGACCTATGCTATTCCTACGTTAGTTCTAATCCTAATTCTAACAAGTAAAGAGGGGGTTTTCAGCCTGAGAGACTGGCACGGGTTTGGTGGTGACTACAGTCAATTCAAGACACTTTAACCCACGCAAGCAAATTAACAAAAGATAAAAGAGCGGTTGTCAGCCTTATAATAGTTAAACTGAATTCGATTTTCATTAATCGATAGAAATTGGTTTGTTTATTCAGTGCAATGCATTACTTATCTCGATGTGGCATATCATTCTTCGAATTAGGGGGACTTCATCCTAAGACTAGACACATTTATTCTTGTCACAATTTTAAATTATCAGCATAAAAGCATCTTATTTGCTGATATATAAATATTTTTTAGGGATTAAAGCAAATGGTGATCTTGTTAAAATCCTAGGCTAATAGAGACTTTACCCACTTACTGTTATGGCAATTTATACTCTAGTTGTCACTTGGGTCCAACTATCCAATGGATCAAAACATTATTTGATGAATTATCTGGTTCACCTGCTAGTCAACTTGGTTCATATAAATCAAAAGGCAGCAATTTCCGTTAACTAGTTAAGCCAGAAGCGTATCCTTAGCACGGATTTAGAAGGACAATACTTGTGATCCTATGATTCTAAATGTAAAAATCACTATATGGAGAGCCATCCCGGCATCTAGATTACTTGGTTCATATCACTTAATCTAGTTGAATGATTGGTCGCATACAAAAGCACATAAACAAGTATAAATTGATAAACATAAACAAGTATACAACGATAAATTAAGCAATCGAGATATAAACAAAACCAAACATTCGGATCTTCATAATAATGGTTAATACCCGAAGGTATTAGCCTTCAAACATCATAATTAATACAAGAGTAATGGCTTAGCCAAGGTAAATTAACCAAGTTAACGAATGATACCAAAAACTAAATGATTACAAAAGTATAAGAAATTACACGTTGTCTCCTATGGATTGGAATGCGTTGCGAGACCTATTCTACTTTTTTTCTCCTCTGAAAATCGACTTTTATGGTTTAGGTATTGAGAATATGATTTAGTACACTTAAAACTCATTTTTGAGTTTTGTATTTATAGGGTCTGGAGTTGGTGTCGATACGGCGTATCCAATGTATTGGATACGGCGTATTAGGGTTTCTTGGAGTAGGGACCACATTTGTTATCTTCCAGAATATTCACATATTATATCTCCAATACGGCGTATTGGTCTTCACTGGATACGGCGTATTGATCATGGATCCTTCGTGGTCTTTGGTGAGTGCAGACACAAATACGCCGTATCTTTCTTGATGGATATGGTGTATTGGTTGTCAAAAATATAATCTTCAAAATATCTTAGTTTAAGCTCTAGAATGCGTGCCTTTTAGTCAAGTTTCACCAAGTACTCCATAATTACTGCAATTCACAAATATGAACGATTAAGTAACAATTCTTTGCAATAATAATACAAAATGAGTTAATTACATGGGATAAATGATGCTATAAAATAGACGTTATTTGATGTCATCAAATATCCCCCTACTTGAATCTTACTTGTCCTCAAGTTGCCTTTAGAATTTTATAAAAATGTATCCCTAAGGATATTTTCCGTTAAGCATTTATTTGATCTATTACAAGTACACAACCAAAACACCTCACGAAATAGGAAGATGAAAACACTCAAATCACTCAACTAATCTATGTGGTAACATGTAACTAATTCGCTCAATTGCTCAGTCGTGACGAGTATTCTATCATAAGCTTGACAAGGATTCACATCTCTACCGCTAAAGCTAAGGAGTAACAAGTTTATAAAGGTAAATATGGGTTTGTATGATAAGGCTTAGGGTTGATCATTCTTCAATCTTTCACCAAAAGTACCACTCCAACAAGGCTGCTGAAGCACACATACATGGCCGTAACGACGGAATATACATGTGTGTTTGATCACATCTTCATTTGAATTTAACCAACGGTTAGGATGAAGAATGATATAGGGTAGGGACCTTCTAACTTTCACCAAAAGTCGTAAGCCAACGAGGCAGCTGAGACATGCATACATGGTCGTAACGACGGAATAGACATGCATGCTCGTACACATCATCATTCATGTAAAATCAGCGGCTAGTCATTAGGAAAGAGAAGTAAATTGTTGTTAAATAAAAATTACAAAACAAATAAATTAAGTCTAAAATACAAGTTGCTAGACACTTTTTTCCCGACCGTAACCATGATAAAGACACGACTATTTACAACGTCTTGATCATCGATCAAAAATAACAACCTAAGTTGGCGTTCCTGTAACGGTCAACTTCCCAATCATCCCATACTTTATATACTTTACAAGTCTAGTGGCGATATCTTCCTCTTTATACAATACTCTACATCGTCGATTTGTATCAACGAATAATCGATCCTTCGTGTAATTCCTTCGGTAGTTGCGAAACATTTATCTTCAAATTTCCTTCTCTTTTTTGTTGCAATTTTTCTAATTTTTTTTTGATTTTTTAAACACTATACTATAAAACTCAGAGTAGTTTCACCATCTTCACGATCATAATAATTCTGGATAATTCCTTCGATAATTTCTTCATTCTTCGGACGTACCATTAATTGCGATGGTAGTAAAAATACATGAGCTTTGACTATAATATACATTCCCATTTGCGATGTGCTAATTTCTTCCAACCGTACCAAAATTGACACAAGACTCAGGAAATACAAACTTTACACTTTAAGCAACTAGAAACTATAAAATAAACTTAATCTAACAGGGTAGGCTAAGGTGTAAATAAACAAATAATTGGTGTATTTCCTAAAGGATTGGTTCTATGGGTTATTCTAGGGGTATCTTACTCTTAAAGTGAGAGTAAACAAAGGGTTTAAGAGGGGGTTAACTAACCAGTGTAGTTAGTTAATAAGCAACATGTAAAGGCGTTTTAGGTGTAATCCTAAAATTTACCAATTTAAACAAGTTACTCCATCTAAATCCATAGTACTCATCACTGCGGTCTCGAATAGATATACCAAGCCACGTTCTAAAGTCTACTACATCACCGACACACTCATATTTTGTAGATTTTGGGTAAACATTTGGAAACGGATAAGGTTAAATCCTCACAATATCTAGCAAGGGTTATTGTGTGCGGGTTATGTATCAAATAATTTCACAAAAGTATGCTTGATTTTTTTTTAAATTTGAGAATAATTTAAGCATTTTATGTGTGAAAAATAGGACAAGTATCATTCTAATTCCCATCCCCCACTTGAATTATACAACGTCCTCATTGTATAGATAGAACATTAAAAACGGGAATTAAAAAGAATTAGAATGAGAAACTCCCTTGATATTTGCTCGGTAGATTATCCATGTTGGTTTATGAGAAAGATTATGTTGAACAGCCGCCTTGAAGTTTCAAGACTCCAACACTTCTAGATCTCCAGATTTGTAGATTCTCCACCAATATTCGTGGATATTTCCCTCACGAGGTCCTGTGTAAAAATAGGAAAAACGTGCATTCCTATCTTGGTACCTACGGTTAATTTAAACTAAACTAAATAAAGTAAATACGAGTCAGTCTGGTGAATACGCCGTATCATGTGCATGAATACGCCGTATTGCCAGAACTGACAATAATGTTTTAAAGTGCATAAAAAGTAAAGACTGATAACGTCCAGACAATCAATACGCCATATTGATGTCTGGGAAGACAGACTCGTTAAAATTAAATAACATTCCAGGTTGTCTCCCGGGAAGTACTTTTGTTTACAGCGAAGTCTTTAAGTTAGACTTTTCTTCAGCTTCTCATTTCATTCCATCTCATGTGTGGAAACTAGAAGGGGAGGTTGAATAGTTTACACGTTTGTTTTACGGTTTAAAAGTTTACTTTCAAAAATGTATAGATCCGAGTTATATGTTCAATCAAATCACAATATGAACGAGCAATAACTATCTAAACGAAAACTAAATAAAAACAATTATAATAATGTAAAAGGATAAGGAAAGAAACAACCAAACCAAGACACCGAGATTTTATAGTGGTTCGGCTACGAAGCACCTCTTCGCCCGACTCTACTCCTTGAGTATCCTACTTGAGTTTTCACTATGTCAACAAGCTCCCTTTAGGCGGAGAAAATCATTTACACGTCGCTTACGTTATTTTCCGACACTAAGCTAAATGTCGAGTCCTAATCTTAGCTAGAACCAATCTACCACTTCATAAGATATATACACTCACAAGATCTACACTATCGGATCTACACAATATCTGAATCACACATATACACATGATAAATACAATAGAGTTTTGGTACTTAGAAGAAAGGAGGATAGATCACTAATTAACACTTCGTTTCTTAACGAATACCAGTGTTCTTCTCTTGCACTTGAATGAGAGGGAAGAGATGAGCAGAAGAGATTAGATCACTTGAAACAAGATCTAAGTATGTTAGTGATCAAGAGTTTTAGTGAGAGAAAGAAGGTTTATAGAGAGAAAGAAAAGACTGAAAAATTTCGTGCAAAGAGGAATGTTTTTCTGCTGGGAATAAAGTAGTATTTATAAGCAAAGAATCCCAACGGCTCTCTGGGGGCGGTCCCTTATATATAAGGGGGCCGCCGCCTAGACTCCGCTCTCTTTTTTGTCTTTTTGTGGGGAAGGTTGTATCTGGTGTAGAAGCTTCCGCTTTGGGAGGAAAATTTGAATTTCAAATTTTAAGTTTTTAATAAAACTTTTTATATTAATTAGAAAATATATTGTGAAAGTATTTTTGAGAAAATACTTTTGTAGAATTAAAAGTGAAGATTAAGAGAAAAATATTTTCTTGATCACTAATCATGCTTAATTATTATGTTTGTCCATATCTTAAGTGATCACTAATCTTAGAAATGAAATTTTACATTTAATAATTTGTAAACGTGTATTTTTATTGTAAACGTTTTTACATTTTGTTATTATCAAAACGTTGAGAGGTCGAAAAATATAAATAATATTTTTAGGCATTATTTGTATTAACAATCTCCCATTTTTTGATGATGACAAAATATAAACTCATTTTAAATAAAATTAAAGATGTCAAATTATTAAATGAGTTATGTTCCATTTCTCCCCCTTTTTGTCGAATTCAAAAAGAATGATCGTCAAGTTGTTGATGAAGAAAGAAATCGACAATATCAAGACTCCCCCTTGATGTGTGCTCCCCTTTGTTTGGGGCACCAAGGGATCGATCTTACAAAAATTGTTTTGCTACAAAACAAAGTTAGAAGTACAAGTGCAAGACAAATATCTATCAAGTTAACACATAATATATATAAATTATCAAAAGAAGAGTTTCATTCCACTAACAAGAAACTCATACATTAGCACATCCAATTAATACATTCATGCAAGATAAAACTAGAACTAATACAAGATAAAGAGGAACAATACTACATAAGTCTTGAATGATTCATGATTCATAAAGAATGACTTTTTAAGCAAAAGGTTTGAGGTTTCACGTTTATGAAAACATTTAGATATTTTTAAGGTGGAGGTGGAAAGTGTGAAGTGATTGCGGTAGTAAGAAGATATTCAAGATAAGAAAACATGATATTCATCTCATCTCTTAGGGTAAAGAAAAGGTTTCGGTTATGAGAACAACAAATGCAAGTTGACCCATGATAGTCATGATAGTTGTAGAAAAGAGGATGACCCATGATAGGTGGTTGAGGTTGTGGTTGAGATGGTGGTGATGGAGTGTCATGAATGTGATCAAGAGGAGTGATTGGGGACAAAGAAAGTGTGATATCCAAGGAAGGATGACTTTGAAGTGGTTGAGGATTTAGAGGTCTAGGAGGAACATCCAAAATGTTGTCAAGCAAGGGGTTCAAGTGATGAGGAGAAGTTGGTTCATGTGAAGATGGTGGTGAAATTTGAAGTTTTGAGTGAAAGGAAGAAGATGTGTTTTCTTGACTTGATGATGTTTGATTAGTGGATGTGGTTTTTGATGGTGCATTTGGAGGAGTTAAGAGATGTAGGAGGTATGATTGTTAGGAGAAGAAGTGGTGGTGATAACTCATCACAAATATTTTACAAATATTTGTCTATAGAGGATTTATGGTGGAGTATGATTTTCTTAGAAGGATTAGATGATGAAGCATTGGTGGAATTCATGGTAGGAATGAGTGATGAAATGATAGAAAAAAGAGAGTTCAAATGATTTAAGGTGGAAGAGAATGATTGAAGAAGTAAGGCATGGGGTTTGAAGATTTAGATTCCAAAAGGTGTTTGTCAAAATGCAGAAATTATAGCTGTGCCTAGATGGGATAGTGGTCAACTGTACAGAAATTCAGAAGGCCACAGTAGAAGAATCCGTGACCTCTGATGGCGTCCCTTAATTACTGGCGGTCCCATAATATAGGGGACGCTCCAGTATTTTAAGTGGCCGTTATTTGGGAGATAAAAAACTCTTTCTAGAATTTTCCCTTCCTGATTAATTTTTTTTTCTTTCTAAATTTCCCTTTATAAGTACAATTTCCTATTTCATCATGAATCATCTTATTATACTCATTAGTCTAATCTCAAAGATAATCAATTACTTGAGTTCTATAAGGGGAATCATATGTAAGGTCAAATTATTAATCAAAAGATAAGCCATGCATAATATCATAAATATAGCAAATGTCTATCAAGGAGCATGCAAAGCATTTGTTTAGGATGGTAAAATCGAAAGCGCCTCCATGGCAAGATAAAGTTGCCCATACTAAGTACTACAGTTACTAATAATAAGCATAAGTTTAATACACCTATTCATAAAAAGATAGTATGGACAATCTAAAGAAAAGAATGTGTCTACTCAACAATATATTGTGTTCCCATTATGGTCTTCTATCTCTTTAAGCTATAAGAGCTAAGATGAAAATGATACGGCTTATGATGTTGCTGGTGAAACCCCTGTACTAAAACCAGCAAGTGAGAATGAACAAGCCTTGAAGAATGTTCTTGATAAGATGATGGATTAAGAGAAGGAGGCTAAAGAGTAATCATATACTAATAGAAAAGAGTTTGAAGCACAATGTAACAGGCAGAATCTTTCAGGGAAGACTACTAGAGCTAGCAGTACTAACAGTTTTAAAACTGTTAGCACACCAGTTAATGCTGCTGGTGCACCAAGAACTTCTAATGATGTTGGACCATCATTTGTTCCTCTTGGTAGATCCTTTCTAGATGATCCTCTCATGCCTGATTTGGTGGATACTGCTAAAGTTCAAAATACTGGCATTTTTGGCTGTGCTTATGATGATGATAATTTGGACACTTACAATTCTCCTTATGCTGATCAAGTTATGGGTGTAGAGGCTGATTTCAACAACATGGAACCTTCAACTGTTGTCAGTCCTATTCCCTCAACTATAGTACACTCTATTTATAACACCCTGTGTTTTAGGGTCATTGACGTCGTCAATAAATTCGCTATGTACTTTTAGTATTGTACGCGTTTGCTTTAAATCTTAAACGTTAAGTTAAATCGCGCACGCTAAAAATTATCGTTCAATGTAAATGGGCATCAAACAATTAAATGTTTACATCAAGCAAGTGTTAAGTAATTATTTTGATGATAATTATTAACTTTGTTCATTGTATTTTTATTGGTTGCGTAAATTGATTTCGTTTCGCGATAAAATACGTTTAGGCATACTCAGAACCACCAAAACTTTTCTATGCTTCAACAAATACCCACTTTTATACCCAATACATAAAAATCACAAAAATATATCATATCTATCTCTATATGGCCGGATTTGTAACAATATATACATGAAATATCACCAAAAATCATCAACTTGTAATTGTACAACACTACACCATTAAACCTAGCTTTTTCTTGTTTCTTTGACCAAAGACCAAGACCAAAGACCCCTTAAGACCCTCAATATGTCTCCTTGACTAATCCTACTTACACCCTTACTATATAAGATCTCATTGCAGGAGGAGATAACACTATACCATATTCTATTTCCATAGTGTGAAAAACCAAAAACTCTCCCTTTTTGCTCTTAATACCCCACGGCTCAAAACACCCCTATTAAATAATCCATAAAAAAATTTCTACAACATATACAAGTAATCACACATCATTCCTAAGATATACTAAGGTATTTGCAAGCCTTGGTTAACCATTTACAAGGGTTGGAGCAAAGAAAGGAAGATTATGGTTTCTAGTTGGACATAGAAGTGTTGTACCATGTTGGTTTAAGCATAAAAAGTATGGATATAAATTAGGGTTTTAAAGATTTCTTAATAAGTTTCAAGTAAAAGTGTGGTAAATAACTTGTTAATCATGCTTCATGGACTTTTATTCATGTTATATGGATGCTAAAATGATGAAATAATGGAAGTATAAGTGATGTACACTCTTGGTTAAGTATAAAAAGGTTCAAGTATAAACTTGTAGTTAAAAGTATACTTAAGGAAAGTTTAGGTTTCATGGTACTATTAATGATTGTAATCTTGGTCAAATTGGCACAGACTGTTGGACTTATCGAACTTATTTATATTATGACGTATGATATAAGAGATGGAGTGGAAGACTTGTGGTAAATTACTAAATAGAAAAGTATATAAAACAAACTATATAAACAAGTATACACATTGATGTCAAAGGGGCTATTTTGATGCGTGTATGATGACAGCCACTTTATGATTTAGAAAGATATTACACTTCATGACGATTCCAAAAAGGTAAGAAACTCGAAAAACGGATTAATAACGACAAAGATACGATAAAAACACGATTTACGTTAATACCGGATCTATAAAACAAACTTTATAAAAGCAAGTTATAAAATACTTCTAAAACAGAAAGTTTAGTATTTTTCACAGATTTTACATATTTTTAGGATTCCAAAATGATAAGAATCGTTATTTCTCAATTAATAACGAAAGAGTTATGAATCTCGCGAGTTTACGATAATAAATACTTTCATAAAACTATTTTTATAAAAGTTACTATTCATGACAGAAACTTTTATTTTTGTAAACCTCATAAATCAATAGAATTTTCAATTACGAGAATGTGCTCGAAAGAATCGCTAAAAACGAAGCTATAACGAATAAAATACGACGTTTATGTTTTACGATAACTAAAACTATAAAAATAACTTTATAAATGGGTGAACAGTTAAAAAAAAAGGTACTGTTCACCCAGAGGGAAATCGTGAATACCCTCGCATGAATCATCCGTCTAAACGTTTTGATACACTGTCTTTAATACACAAAACACTATGAGCCGCCTAAGACAACAACTTACCACGGAACATGCAACAAGCGCTCGCAACGTTCTCGCCTCAGTTCTTATACCTGTACAAAGGAAAATGACCTACACCAGATTCTTACAGCCCTCATCTTACTCTAACCCTACATCTTTCTTCTACACGCTCCTACCGAGTGGACGATCCCCGGTGATGCCTGTACGCATCTGGCCCTGCAGCTTGCACTATCACAGCTGTTTGTTATCCTCCGACCGTGATCGTCGGCTATTACAAGAACACGACTCCTCCCTCCTAGCCCTAACTCAGTCCTCCTTTCCTGTCCTCTACTGTCATGTAACTTAGAAAGCGCAGCCCCCCTCTTATGATCCACTTACGCTACACTCTCCGCCCCATTTCACATAACTACCCCCCCATGATGCCCCATACTAGACACCCCCACACCTGTCCCCTAACCTGCTTCCACCTCCCCCCCCCCCCCCCGTCCGACCTACTCACTCGGCTCAAGCACCACCCCCTCAACTCAAGGTTGCCCCCCGTTCCACTAGGCCCACGTTATACATGATTTTGTTTTATAAGTTTTTGGTCTTGAGAAACATGCAATTATGTTTTATAATTGGACACATGTGGTTAGTTTTATATCTATGATTAGTGTTGCCCTAAGTAGCGATAACCCTGTTGAGCCCTATTATCATGAAAGTCAGTTCTGGTTTGTGAGCTGGCGAATGTTATGAATCGATATATTAAGATTGACATTCCCCCGCTTCGGGTGATTAGCTTCACTAGGAAAGGAAAACAAACGTTATACCATGTCGAACCCAAGGATGTTGCGGAGGTTTAGAACTCATCTACGGCAATGTAGGCCATTTAAATTGGTATTATTTATGTCGAGCTTCAGTGTCATGAGCTCTTCAGGGCATGTATTACATTTAGATGATGTCGGCATCTGTTTTTGATTATCATACACTTGGGAAATCTTTGTGGTCCTACAATATACGAGATTTATCAACCTATGAAGTGTTGCATCTCGCAACATTTGTTGTGTTGGACGTTATTTTAAAAGCATGTTTTTCAGGAGGTCAATCAAGCAAAGGTTTGCAAGGGATACATTGGAAGGTTTTGATTTGGATATCATGCATTAAAAGATTTTGTCGCATCCACATTTTGTATATATGTTATGGGTAGAAATAGAATCTTTTATTTTTGAACAAGTGGAACAAACGTGAAGCTTCGGGATTATGTAACAAATACTTTGTAAATCAATTTATGTATCGGTTTTTTAAAACGACTTTTTGGTCGTTTTATATATATCTTGTGTTATTAATCTATGAAGTAACACCGCCCCGGACCTTATTCCGCTGCAACCCAATTTTAGGGGGTGTTACAGATTGGTATCAGAGCTAGGGTTTTAGGAACCCAGGTCAAATGTTTTTGCTGGACTATAACCGTTTTTCAAACATTGCATACATAACAAAGGGGTTTGCACGGGGCATGTATACGTGCATACATTCATACATACACTAGTTGTTGCTTTGTTGGTATTACTAGGAATGCATTCATAATTGCTATACGTGTTTAAATGACTACGTATATATACCATACCAGTCTTATGTAATTAGTTATATATAGTTTAGATATTTTGCTTGTTACAACAGTTATGTTGTCTTAATTCCGCGGTTACTTATACGTACGACCACTATGGAGGCACGATCTGTAGTGTATCTCGTTGATGATCTTATGGGAGGGCTGACCGACAGTTGTTTTGAGCAGGCACAACGTCCTTTTAGAGTATGTACCTAATCCAATGAGCTAGAAGATCATGAACCAGTTTGTGATACCATTCTGAGTGAGCCCTTGAGGTTTAGTGCAGGTGAGGATGATGGGACCTATATGAGCCATACTTTACTGAGTTGCTTCTGCACCTACACCGTTACTACCACCACCATCCCTTACCCACACTTATACAACCCTACATACTAGAGCAGCCATTGGCTTTAGTGGAAAGGCTACAATTCCATCCTAATATTTTCATTCACTACTTCAGCACTTCCAGCAGGGACGCCACCATTGTTACCTATACCACTACCTGCACCATCCACTAGCCGCAGAGCTGACATTCCTGAGGCTGAAACGCCACCTCAGAAGAGGATACTACTTACTGCTCCCACACCTAGGGTTGAGGTTGGGGAGAGCTCTGATGCTGCTGCTGCTAGACAGCTAGGATCTACTATGGCCTGCAGGGTCGATCACAGTTTTGTAGACACTGTGGATACCAAGGTTCGAGATACTGAGAGGAGGACTATGGCCGCCGTAGAGGTGGTCAACCTGAGGGTCAGTTACCAGGCAGATGTTCGCAGAAGAGAGAGTTTGGGGTTTTATTCACGACATCAGGAGGCCTAGGAGGACCGAGTTGTTGTGAGAGCTGAGATTGAGATATTGAGGAGAGAGAGGCTTGCTTACGAGCAAGAGACCATCAAGACCCGTCAGGCCTTGGCTTGGTCTGAGGCTTACAGCAGGGCACTAGAGGCATGGATTAGAGTGTTAGAGACTTAGGCGTATCGCCATGAGTGGCAGCGTCAGGACGCAGATGATCGTGCTATTGAGCATATCATACGTACCCAGGCCTTAGAGGCTGGAGCACGCATTGACACCTTAGAGGACACTGGTAGTAGTGCCTAGGTTTACCTTTCTATCATATTGTAGCTATACTATATAGCCTGCTAAGTTTTTATGGGTTACTCCCAGCTAGCAGACTATATAGATCTTTTGTTTCTGTTTAGCTATCATGTATAGCCTACTAAGTATTACGGGGTAACTCCCGGCTAGTATGGCTCTAGGTTTATTTTCATCTTGTAACCTAGCAGTAGAGAATCATTTTGTACCAAACAGATCATGTATGTTTCCAGATTATATATGGAATGGATGTATGTATTATGTCATGTCGATCTCGTGTTGGTTTTATATTTCACTATGTGATGTGATCCCATTTTATTTATTGTTCATATGTCATGTCACGTTATGATTGTATGAAATCTAACGGGTATTATAATTTCTTGTGCTTTGAAGAACAATGGCAACTGTTAATCAAGGGATGAGTGTCGAGGAAATTGAGCAGATTGTAGCCCAGCGAGTGGCTAATGCTATCGAGGCTATTGCTATTTACGAGTCAATAAACCAAACCAAACAGCAAGAAAACAAAGTAGCAGGGAATGCTAGCAACAAAAGGAAGTGGGAAAGTGACCACAATGGAAGCTCTAACCAACAACACAAAGGGCATAAGGTGTTTTGGGCACACGCTGTTGGGCCAAACAACAAGAAATATGCTGGGTCCCTACCTCTATGCAACAAGTGCAAATGTCACCACAATGGACCGTGCACTGTAAAGTACGGGAATTAGAAGAAAAAGTATGCTGGAACCTTACCACTGTGCACCAAGTGCAATTACCATCATAAGGGTCAGTGTGCACCCAAGTGCAACATATGCAAGAAGATTGGCCATCTGGCCCAGAATTGTAGAACACCTGCTGCTGCTGAGTATCAACGAACTCTTACCTGTTATGAGTGTGGAGGTCTAGGACACTACAAGAGGGATTGCCTGGAGCTGAAGAATCAAAACCATGGAAACCAAGCTGGAAGTATGGAAGCACGTGGAGTGGTGCATGCCTTTGGAGGAGGAGAAACCAAACAAGACCTTAACAACATTGAGGATGAGATCGAAGCTTAAAAGAGAAAGTTGTCTCGCTTTGCCTAGTAAACCCTAAGTTGGAACTATCTTAAACTTTATCTCCTTAGGAGTTCTCGTTGTGTTTCTCTTAAATTTCCGTTGTACGAATGACTTTAAATTATCTATCAAATTATCGTATTATGAAAATTTCGTCAATATTAACTTAGATTCCTTATTTACTCTTGCAAACTACTCTCACGAATATCATGAAATCATAACACTATTTTGACGAAAATGAGCAATGCATCGTTAATCCTCAATTATACATGGCCTGATCAACTATGTATAATTCAAGAAAGTACCATGCCATGCTGAGAGTAGTCACTCTAAAAACTTCTTGTCAAGAAAACAATTTCCTACTTATATCATGTTCTGTGTGCGTATTCATAAAACGTATTTACTCCAAGAAATCGAATTAGTAACCATAGCAACTAAGCAGACCTTCACTCCATCTTACTATAAAGTCGACATCATCTTATGACAAATCCTAAGCCGAAAGGCTGAGACACATCACTGGTCGCCCTAGGACAATTCGCTATCAAATTTGCTCGCCATTAGAGAATTTACTAAATCACCCTTTCAACATCGACTTAATGCCATAGAATTTGGCAGATTCAACGTCATAATTAGTATGGATTGGTTGGCGAGATACCAGGCCATCATTTTTGTGACGAAAAGATCATTCGTGTTCCATTCGGAAATGAAACGTTGATTATTCGTAGTAACGGAAGCAACCGCGCAAACTAGTCCCGACTGAACATCATCTTGTGCACTAAAGCACATAAGCACATGCTAAAAGGATGTCAGGCCTTTTTGACACATGTTACTACAAAGGAGACTGAAGACAAGTTGAAGAAAAACGACTTAAGGATGTACTGATAGTTCAAGATTTTCTTGAAGTATTCCCAGAGGACTTGTCGGGTCTCCCTCTGACTTGACAAGTGGAATTTCAAATCGATTAGATACCCGGTGCCGCACCTGTAGCACGGGCACCTTATCGATTGGTGCCTTCCGAAAGGAAAGAGTTGTCAGAGCAACTGAAAGAACTATCCGACAAGAGCTTTATAAGACCCAGTTCCTCACCTTAGGGAGCTCCGGTCCTATTTGTCAAGAAGAAGGATGGATCATTCCGGATGTGCATTGATTATCGGGAATTGAACAAGCTAACGGTGAAGAACCGTTATCTACTTCCAAGAATTGATGATTTATTTGATCAGCTTCAAGGGTCGAGTGTCTACTCGAAGATCGACCTAAGGTCGGGTTATCACCAACTGAGGGTTCGAGAAGAAGACATTCCGAAGACCGCCTTTAGAACTCGTTACGGCCTATATGAATTTCAAGTTATGCCATTTGGTTTGACAAACGCACCTGCTGTATTCATGGACCTTATGAATCGGGTGTGCAAACCGTATTTGGATAAATTCGTAATTGTCTTTATTGATGATATTCTGATATACTCGAAGAACAAGAAAGAACACGAAGAGCACCTTAAGTTAATCTTAGAGTTGCTTAAGAAAGAGGAGTTGTATGCCACATAGCTAAGTGTGAATTTAGGATTCCAAAGTACAGTTTCCTCCGGTCATCTGTGATTGACAAATCAGAGGTATTCACGTGTACCTTGCCAAGATCGAATCCATTAAAGATTGGGCATCTCCTAAGTCACCAATGGAGATTCATCAATTTTTAGGTCTTGTTGGGTATTACTAGAGATTCATTGAAGGATTTTCGAAGATCGCCAAACCAATGACCAAACTTACTCAGAAGAAGGTCAAGTTTGAGTGGGGTGACAAACAAGAAACAACGTTTCAACTGATTAAGCAGAAGTTGTGTAGTGCGCCAATTCTGGCTTTACCAGAAGGAAGCGAAGATTTCATCGTATACTGCGATGCTTCAAAGAAGGGTTTGGGAGCTGTGTTGATGCAAAGAGAAAAGGTGATTGCTTATTGTTAGGAATTATTAATTTTGTACCAAGTATAGCTCCTGCTGTTAGACATTTATAGTTCCTGCTGGCAGGTATGTAGTTCCTGCTGGTAGAGTTAATTTATAGTTCATGCTGTTAGTATAAAAGGGTTCCTGCTTGTAGCATTCTTCCTGCTGCTAGTAGTAATAGTCAAACCCGAATATGTTTAGAAGTTTGTTAGAGAAAGAGATATGCATGAGATATATGAGGAAGAGATATACATGATCTCCTATCTCCTCTATGCGTTATTCTAGGAATACCGAATTAGGTTTCTGGTATAAAAACAACCTTCGGACAAAAAGGTTATTATGAAGGGAAAATCGAAAAAACACTTTTATGGTTAATTATAAAAGATCCATAGAGGACCATTGTTTGAGTAATTCTTCTTTAACTTTGTTTGTTTATATTCTGCGAAAACAATAGTTTAATTTGTTAAGTCTCTCTTAATTGCTTGTAATAACATAAGATACTCCTGACACCTTAACAGGCTTGAAGATCTATCTAGGGTTGGACCTATAAGTGGTATCAGAGCCTGGAGAGAGCCTCTGTTAAAGAAAGCTTACTATTCTCATTCATAAAACTTCACAATGACTTCACCAATTCCATCTCCATCACCAACATTCTCTTTCCCATCAACATCTGAACCTGTGTTGTCTGTGTCAACCTTTGAACCAGCATTTGAGTCTCAAAACTATACTCAAAACTCTCAGAACTCTCAAAACTCTCAAACCTCACAAAATACACAGTCTCAGCAGCAATTCCAACAATATCACACAACCACTGTCTCAAACAATAATGCTCAATTTCCAACGTAAAGAAGGATGAATATGAGACGTGGGCCATAAAGATGGAGTACTGGATCATGAATAGTGATCGGCAACTTGTGGAACATTGTTCTAAAATGGAAACAGCAGGAAAAAGACAGGAAGAGATCCAAAGAAAAATCTTCATGATACTTCCACCTGTTTCTGTTGAGGAACACAGTGCTGTTCAAGAGAGAGAGCAAAAGCAGAACAATTAAGCTCATCTCTTCCTGAGGATCACATGGCTGATTTTCATCATCTAGATGATGCAAGGGACATCTGGTTGGCTGTCAAAGCCAGGTTTGGAGGTAATGATGAGTCCAAGAAAATGAGGAAATCTATGCTAAAGCAGGAGTTTTCGGAATTTAGGGTATCTGAATCAGAGGGTCTGCATAAGGGCTATGACAGGTTTCAAAAGATATTGAGTCAACTTAATCAGATGCAAGCTAAGCGGGCCAGACAATAAGATTAGTAACAGAAGTTTCTCAAGCACTTCACCCTCTTGGTCACAGGTGTCCATCACTCTTAAAACAAAGGGTGGTCTTTGATTATTCTAAAGGTTTGATGATCTGTACAACCAGCTTAGAACCCTTGAATTGATGTGAAGGGTGTCTCAAGTTATATTCAAGAGTACTTTCCTGCACTAACCACATTCAGCCTTTATTAGTGCTCTAGCACTAATTCTAAGAGCATATGCGATTCGCAAAATCAACCACCTTCAATCACTTTTAACCAATGCTATCATCAATGCTGAAATATAGCAATGTGATTTGAAAGTGGTTCTCCATTCCTTTGTTGCTGAAATGATCCACAACAGCAGATCACTAGAGGATTTTGATCAGATTGGAAAATAGGATTTTGAGTAATTAGACATCATATGCAAATGATATTGCTCTCTGTTTAAGAATTAACAGATTTGAAAAGAAAGCTGGAAGAAAAATGAAGTTCAATAACAGGGATGCTGCTAGGTTTGACAAGAAGAAGGTCAAATGCTATAAGTGTTCAGAGTTGGGTCACTTTGCTAGGGAATGTACAGGGGATGCAGTTGGATACTAAAGCTAGGTACTATTGCATTCAAACTTAAGGTGCGGATAAGTCAGAAGAACCCAGGCCTAGCAGTCTGATGATTCAATGTTAAACGGGTTAACCATGAGGTGAAGATGTGGAAAAAGGTGTTGCACAAGTATATGGGATGATTGCTGGATGTGAAGATGAGGATGTTGCTGCTGGTATTGCTACTGGTGATGTTGCTGTTAATGTCTCTGGTGATGTTTCCGATCGCTGCTAGATTTGCTCTTATTATGGGTTTTTCTCTTCTCAGTACATATTGCTCTTTTGTTTTAACATAAATATGCAGACTTAAAAAAGGATTTTGATAATTTTAAAGTTCACTATAAAGATTGTTATAATCCAGGTTAAGCCCTATAAAAAGACATTACAAACCTTAGAACAACCAATAGCATGGTACCAAGCAATTAGCTAGCATTAGAAGAAAGAAAATAGAATATTAACTGCTGATTAGAAAACTCTACAAACATGTGTAAAATATACTGAAAAACCTAATGATCAAGTGTAAACTTGAAAAAATGAATGAGCAGGTTAAACTTGAGGATCTAAGGCAAGGTTTTGACAAATGGAAGGATCTTCCAAAAACCTGGTCAAAACTTGATCAATAGCCTCCATGTCCTCTTAGATCAAAATTGGTTAGGAATGAGAAACTTATGGATCAGTGAGGTGTTGATCCTCTGCCCCTAGCATCTTTAACACCACACCTGAGGATGTAGAAGGGAAACCTCTCTATGACAGGTTTGTCAAAGCTGTTGGAATGCATGTTGTTCCTTCACCTATAACAGGAACATTCATGCCTCCTTCCAACCAGCCTGACCTTGATGATACATAGGTTTCATATGGTTCAAAGTCCAATAATTATGAAACTAACTCTGTATCTAATGACTTTGTCTCTTGTGATAACAGTACAAGTCCTCAACACCATAGATCCACTAGGCTGTTTGCATCCTGTGTTTCAAGTGTCCAAGTCCTCAAGCTCTAAGACCAATGAACTCTTAGCACTGCCTCTATTTCGTTGATTTCAAGACAGTGTCAAAGACTACTACCCAAAAACTCAAGTTCCACCATTGATGATCCTAGTTTTTCTTTTAAGGAGAATGTAAAAACTCCTAGGAATATATGTAATAAGAGTGGAATAAACAATAGGAGTCATTGTAAAAATCAATTCTTTGGTTCTAAGGACATCTTGTTTGTGGTAGTAAATTTCATTTGATTAAAGATTGTGATTTTTATGAGAAACAGATGGGATTGAATAACAAACCTATGTGGAATAATATAGCAAATATTCCCTCATTTGTTCCTAAGCAGCATCTGTTCCTGCTGCAGAAGGAATCACCCACATCTGTACAACTATTTTCTGCCGTATTTCTTTTTCCTGCCCGTAGTAGAATATCCAGCAGCGTTTCTGCTGGCAGACACGTTCCCGCTGGTAGTTTCAACCAGACCAGCACCGGTTACTTTCGTAGGAAGGCCATTTTCTGCTGGTTGGAGAAATCATGCTACTAGACCTATGACCAGACCAACAAGCCATTATTTTCAAACATTTTAGTAGGCAGGCTTGTTCTAACACATTGTATATGGATGAGGGAAGATGGGGAACTGCTGTTAAGACCTCAGCAGGTTGTTCTTGGAAAATTAAAAGGCCATATATGCAATGGGGATCCAAGAATAATGGTGGATCTCATCAATCTACATGGTTTAACTCTTAATGATCCACAAGGCAGGCCCAAGTCCGTAATGACTTGGGTCTCCCATGTATGCTAACTTTGTTGCTGTAATTGTTTATTGTAGAGGAAAATCTCATAAGAAATAAAGAATTTATGAATTGTTGGATAGTGGTTGTTCAAGAAGAATGACTGTAATAAAGAGAATTAAGACTTTGTGAGATGATAGTAGGTACTCTGGAAACTTGTGAGGGGAGAATGCAAAGATCACTGAAAATTGCACTATAAGCGACTTCCAAACTAAATTTTGATAATGGTTTTATATTTGTGAAGAGCTTCAAAACTTTAATTGTTCTCTGTATCACAAATTGTGATAAAAGAACATAGTCCTTTTCAATGATACAGAGTGCCTTGTTCTCAACAAAGGAGTTCCAACATACCTGAGAAAATAGTCAGGTTTGTTCTTAGAGTTCCAAAAGGCATCACCAATCCTACACTTCAATTGAGACTGAAATCCAACCTGAATGAGAAGCAGCACGTGATGCAACTAGGAATGGCGATGACAGCCATACCTCGGGAACGGGTGTCAGGAGGACTGAACGCGTTGCTCGAGAGTGCACCTATCAAGACTTTATGAAGTGCCAACCTCTGTATTTCAAAGGCACTGAGGGAGTTGTTGAATTAACTCAATGGTTTGAAAGGATGGAGACTGTGTTTCGCATAAGCAACTGCTCTGTGGATAATCAGATCAAGTTTTCCACTTGTACTCTTCTCGCAGGTGCTTTGACGTGGTGGAACTCCCACGTTAGGATTGTTGGTCAGGATGTTGCGTATGCAATGACTTGGACAGATCTGAGAAAGAAAATGACTGACAAGTACTGTCCGAGGAACGAGATGAAGAAGCTCGAGGTTGAGTTATGGAATTTGAAAGTGAAAGGTACCGATGTGACAGGGTACAATCAACGATTCCAAGAACTAGCACTACTGTGTGTTAGAATGTTTCCTGAAGAATCGGACAAGGTTGAAAGGTATGTCGGTGGGTTGCCCGACATGATTCAGGGAAGTGTTGTGGCATCGAAACCGAAAACCATGCAGGAGGCTACTGAAATGGCATCCGAACTGATGGATAAGAAAATCAACACTATCGCTGAAAGGCAGGCTGAAAACAAGCGGAAGTTTGATGACACTTCCAAGAACAACCAGAACCATCCACAGCATAACAAAAGGCAGAATACTGGCAGAGCCTACACTGCGGGATCTGGTGATAAGAAACAGTATGGAGGATCTAAACCTCTATGTCCCAAGTGCAATTACAACCATAATGGTCCATGTGCTCCAAAATGCTACAAGTGCAACAAATTTGGTCACTTGGCTCGTGATTGTAGAAGTTCTGCAAGTGTTAATCCGGGTAGTAACCAAAGAGGAAATGGGACAGGTCAAGGGCCTACTTGCTTCGAGTGTGGAGTTCGGGGACACTTCAAGAAGGACTGTCTGAAGCTGAAGAACAACAACAACAACAACAACCGTGGTAATCAGGTTAGTAATGCCAATGCTCCAGCAAAGGTGTATGCGGTTGGGCATGCGAGGACAAACCTAGATTCCAATGTGGTGACACGTATGTTCCTTCTCAACAACCACTATGCTTCTGTCTTATTTGATATTGGTGCCGATAGGAGTTTTGTATCCACTGCATTTAGTTCCCAAATTGATATCACACCATCTACCTTAGATCACCATTATGATGTCGAACTAGCCGATGGGAGAATAATTAGGTTGAACACTATCCTTAGGGGTTGTACATTAAATATCCTGAAGCACCCATTCAACATAGACTTAATGCCTATAGAACTTGGTAGTTTCGATGCTATAATTGGTATGGATTGGTTGGTAAAGTACCAAGCAATCATTGTGTGTGCCGAGAAGATCGTTCGTATCTCCTAGGGAAATGAAACATTAATTGTTTACGGTGACGGAAGCAACCGGTGATACGAGGCTCATCTGCACATTATCTCATACTCCAAAACACAAGCATACATGCTAAAAGGATGTCCAGTCTTTCTGGCACATGTTACTACAAAGGAGATTGAAGACAAGTCAGATAAGAAGCGACTTGAGGACGTAATAATAGTTTGAGATTTTTCTAAAGTATTTCCTGAGGACTTGCCAGGTCTTCCTCTGACTCGACAAGTCGAATTTCAAATCAATTTGATACCTGGTGTTGCACCCGTAGCTCGGGCGCCTTATCGATTGGCACCTTCTGAAATGAAAGAGTTGTCGGAGCAACTAAAAGAACTATCTGACAAAGGCTTTATAAGACCTAGTTCCTCACCCTGGGGAGCTCCAGTCTTGTTTGTCAAGAAGAAGGACGGATCATTTTGGATGTGCATTGATTATTGGGAATTGAACAAGCTAACGGTAAAGAATCGTTATCCACTTCTAAGAATTGATGATTTATTTGATCAGCTTCAAGGGTCGAGTGTCTACTCGAAGATCGACCTAAGATCAGGTTATCACCAACTGAGGGTTCGAGAAGAAGACATCTTGAAGACCACCTTTAGAACTTGTTACGGCCATTATGAATTTCAAGTTATGCCATTTGGTTTGACAAACGCACCTGCCGTATTCATAGACCATATGAATCGGGTGTGCAAACCATATCTGGATAAATTTGTGATTGTCTTTATTGATGATATTCTGATATATTCAAAGAACAATCAAGAACATGAAGGGCACCTTAAGCTAATCTTAGAGTTGCTTAAGAAGGAGGAGTTATATGCCAAGTTTTCCAAGTGTGAATTTTAGATTCCTAAAGTACAATTCCTAGGTCATGTGATTGATAGTAAAGGCATTCATGTGGATCCTGCCAAGATTGAATCCATTAAAGATTAGGCATCTCCTAACTCACCAACAGAGATTCATTAATTTTTAGGTCTTGCTGGGTATTATCGAAGATTCATCAAAGGATTTTCAAAGATTGCGAAACCAATGACCAAACTCACTCAGAAGAAGGTCAAGTTTGAGTGGGGTGACAAACAAGAAACAACGTTTCAACTGATTAAGCAGAAGTTATGTAGTGCGCCAATTCTGGCTTTACCAGAAGGTAGCAAAGATTTCATCGTATACTACGATGCTTCAATGAAGGGTTTGGGCGCTGTGTTGATGCAAAGAGAAAAGGTGATTGCTTATGCATCACGCCAACTGAAGATTCATAAGAAGAACTATATGACTCATGATTTGGAACTTAGAGCAGTAGTGTTTTCTCTAAAACTCTAGAGACACTATTTGTACGAAACCAAGTGTACGGTGTTTACGGATCACAAGAGTCTGCAACACATTCTTAATCAAAAGGAGCTGAATATGAGGTAACTTCGTTGGTTAGAATTGCTTAGTGATTATGACTGCGAGATTCGTTATCACCCAGGGAAAGCAAATGTTGTCGCTGACGCCTTAAGCAGGAAGGAACGAGAGCCACCATTAAGGGTTCGAGACTTAGTCATGACTATAGGTTTGAATCTCTCCAAATGAATTCTGGAGGCTCAAACTAAAGCACGGAAACCAGAGAACATCAAGAACGAAGATGTTAGAGGCATGTTGGTTGAAAATTCTAAAGATCTGGAGAAATTTAGAATGGATGGAACTCTATGCTTCAATGGCAGGAGTTGGTTACCATGTTATGGCGATTTGAGGACTGTGATCATGCATGATTCCCATAAGTCAAAATACTCTATTCATCCGGGTTCTGATAAGATGTACCAAGACATGAAGAAGCTGTATTGGTGGCCCAATATGAAGGCAAACATCGCAACCTATGTTAGCAAGTATTTGACTTGTGCTAAGGTCAAGGCAGAACATCAAAGGCCATCAGGATTGTTGGTACAACCTGATATACCTCAATGGAAGTGGGACAATATCACTATGGATTTTGTCACGAAGCTTCCTAAGTCGTCATAAGGCTATGACACCATTTGGGTGATTGTTGACCGACTCACTAAGTCCACAATCTTTGTACCGATGAGAAAGACTGATCTGATGGATAAACTTGAAAGAATGTACCTAAAGGAGGTGGTCATGAGGCATGGAATACCTCTCTCAATTATTTGTGATCGTGACCCTAGGTTCGCATCAAATTTCTGGAGGTCACTTCAGAATGCTTTAGGTACTAGTCTGGATATGAGTACTGCGTACCATCCACAAACAGACGGACAAAGCGAGAGGACTATTCAAACTCTCAAGGATATGTTACATGCTTGTGCAATCAACTTTGGAAAGGGTTGGGTTAGCCATTTGCCATTAGTCGAGTTCTCATATAACAATAGCTATCACGCTAGCATCAAGACCACACCATTTGAAGCACTTTACGGTCGAAAGTGTCGTTCACCCATTTGTTGGGCCAAGGTTGGAGAAGTTTAACTCACTAGTCTAGAAATAGTACAAGAAACAACTGAGAAGATCATTCAAATCAAGCAGAGAATGCAAGCTGTATGCGATCGATAAAAGAGTTATGCGGATTTAAAGCATAAACCGATGGACTTTCAAGTTGGGGATAAAGTTATGCTTAAAGTTTCGCCTTGGAAAGAGGTCGTACATTTTAGCTAACGGGGGAAGTTGAACCCTAGGTATGTTGGACCATTCAAGGTATTAGAAAAGGTTGGAGAGGTTGCTTATAAGCTCGAGCTTCCACAAGAGCTGAGCAGGGTACACAATACATTTCATGTATCCAACTTGAAAAAGTGCCATGTCGATGAACCATTAGTCGTTCCGTTGGATGGACTTCACTTTGATGACAAGCTTTAATTTGTCGAGGAGCCGGTAGAAATCTTAGACCGTGAAGTTAAACGGTTGAAGCGAAGCCGTATTCCACTAGTCAAGGTTCGATGTAACTCCAGGTGAGGTCCTGAGTTCACATGGGAACGCGAAGATCAATTCAGGAAGAAATATCCATACCTCTTCACAAAGACCGCACCATCGTCAAGTGTCGCATCTTAAGCCTTGAGGACAAGGCTCACTTAACTAGGGGAGACCATAACACCCTGTGTTTTAGGGTCATTGACTTCATCAATAAATTAACTGTGTATTTTTAGTATTGTATGCGTTTGCTTTTAATAGTAAACGTTAAGTTAAATCGCGTAAGATAAAAATTATCATTCAATGTAAACGAGCATCAAACAATTAAAAGTTTACATCAAACAAGTATTAAATAATTATTTTGAGAATGATTATGGTCTTTGTTCATTTTATTTTATTAGTTACGTAAAGGGTGTACGTTTCGCGATAAAATTTCATTTAGGCATACCCAGAACCATATTAATTAATCTACGCTTCAACGAATACTTATTTTTACATCTAACAGTCAAAGTTTTATTAAACTTTATCCAAGTTAACATCATTAGTCACTTTGTACATAAGAAAATTAAGCCAAGACATAAACATGTACAAAAGGAACACTTTAAATAAAAACCTACAACTTGTATCTTATACATTTCTTACTAGATATTAAGTTAAGTGCAAAAATCTTCTAGAAACTCTTCCTCCCCCTTCCTATCCCATGTATACATCAAGTTAGGGACAAGGAGCGCACATTTTTTGACAACTTGCTTGTACAACATATTCTCATTTAAACCTAGCCATAACATATTTAACTTTGACCATAAGCTTTCCTAAAGACCCACATCTTGTCTCTTGACCAAGTGAACTCAATATTGACTAGCTTAAGATTATATATGATGTATACTTGTAAGTATACACCTAGATAACACTTAAAACTTAGCAAAAACTCAAAACATTCTCCCTTTTTCCTCTCTTCTATGTTACGGCAACAAACACCCCTTATAAATAATCCGTACAAATTTTTCTACAACATATACAAGCCATCACACATTATTCCTAAGATATACTAAGATATTTGCAAGCCTTGGTTAACCATTTGCAAGTGTTAAAGCAAGAAAGGAAGCTAAGGTTTATATTTGGAAAATTAGGGTTTTCATTATTGAAAGCTTGGGTTTATAATCTAAACAAGGGTTTAGATTTTTGTTGGTCATCACACTACATCACATTAAGGTTATCTAACACCCTTACCTTTTCATTTCATGAGTTCATATGTATATTATGTTCTATGTAGTAAAATCACCACTTAGGATATGTTTAACTTGTAAAAATGGATTTTTCTTGTAAACATGATTTAATGGACTTGTACACATGTTATATGGATGGTATATTGAGGTTATACAATGGTTGTAAGACTTGTACACTCTTGGTTTATGTATAAAAATGATTATGTATAAACTAGTAATTAAGGTTTACTTAAGAAAGTTATGGTTTATAAGTGTTATTATGGACTTGTTAACTTGGACATTTGGACAATATGTGGACTAATGGACATATTTATATGTAAGACATATAATATTTATGGTATAAAATACTTGTGGTAATTTACAAAAGTAAAAAGTACATAAAACAAGCTTTATATAAAAGTATACATATTAAACATAAAGGGGCTGTTTGGATTTCGAATTTCTAACAGTGGGTTTGACCTTTTATAAAAATAATACGTCTCATGACGATTCCAAAAAGGTAAGAAACTCGAAAAACGGATTAATAACGAAGAAGTTACGATAAAAACACGATTTACGTTAATACCGGTTTATAAAATAAACTTTATAAAAGCAAGTTATAAAATACTTCTAAAACAGAAAGTTTAGTATTTTTCACAGATTGTACATATTTTTAGGATTCCAAAACAATAAGAAACGTAATTTTTCGATTAAAAACGAAGAAGTTATGAATTACGCGAGTTTATATACTTAAAATGTATAAAAATACTTTTATAAAAGTTACTGTTCATGACAGAAACATTTATTTTTGTAAACCTCATAAATAAATAGAACTTTCAATTACGAGAACGTGCTCGAAAGAATTACTAAAAACGGAGCTAAAACGAATAAAATACGACGTTTACGATAATTAAAGTTTATAAAAGTAATTTTATAAACTATGAACAGTAAAAATTACTGTTCATCAGCAGACCCCACTTTATAAAAATGTGATAATTTTAATAACGAAGACGTGCTCGAAGGAATCGCTAAAATCGGGATTAAAACGAATAAGTTGTTGCATTTACGGGTTTTACGACAATTAAATTTATAAAAGTAAATTTATAAAACGTCATAAACAGTAAAAGTACTGTTCATCAGAAGGTTATAAAATATAAAAATGTAATATTTTTATATATCATCTTAATACGAAGACGTGGACGTAAGAAACGCGAGAAACGGGTTTAAAACGGGAAAGTTATGCTAGTTTTACCAAAACGATAATTATAAACGTTTTCACTTTATAACAACGATTTTTAAATTACAAATAGATGGTGATGAGCTATATAGGATTGTATACGCTATTAGTTATCGAAGTACATAGTACTTATACGACCTATGTTTGATTAGGTTGCCTTCGGATTCGTTCGTGACTCGTTATTTCACTTACTCGATTATTACTCATTCACTTCACTGCTGAGGTGAGTTCATAGCCCCACGTTTTACATGGTTTTGTTTTATAAGTTTTGGGGTGGAAAACATGCATTTGTTTTATAACTGGACACAAGTGGATAATATTTATACTATGATTACGTGTTGCCTAAGTAGCGATAACCCAAGTTGAGCCCATTATCATGAACTGTCAATTACTGGATTGTGAGCGCGAATGTTATGAATAGATCTATTGGGATTGGCATCCCCGTTCGGGTGATTAGCTATCACTAGACAAACGAACGTATACCATTTCGGATTATGGATGTTGCGGGTTAGAACATCAATACGGGCAATATGGGCAATTTTATATTGCTATTTATTTATGTCGAGCTTCAGTGTCACGAGCTTAGGGCAACGTAATTACAATTATGTGATGTTTTGCATCTCCTGAATTATCATATACTTGGGGAAATCTTGTGGTCCAACATTATACGATTTATCAAACCTGTGAATTCACCAACATTATTGTTGACGTTTTAAAGCAATGTTTTTCAGGAGGTCTGTAAGTACAAGGTGCAAGTGATACATTGGTGATTTTGTATTTTAGGATGACATGCTTAAAGATATGGTTGTATTATATTTTGGAAATCATGTATTATGAACTAGTATCTTTGTAATATGAACAATAAACAAGTTAAGCTTTGAGCTTTTTGTAACAAATTTTTTCTAAATCCAATGTATCAGTTTTAAACGACTTTTAATAGTCGTTCTATCTATATCTTGTGTTATTGATCTAAGATATGACATGCCCCGGACCCTTATACCGTTGCGACCCAATTTGGGGGTGTTACATTATGTCTTTGTAAAAAGTTTTGTAAAGGATTAGTACTGTTTATCTTGTCAATTCGTACTGCTAAGTATAATTAGTACTGCTAGTTATACTTAAGACTGCTTATTAAAACTGTTAGTCATAATTAATATTGTTAAGAAGAAAATAGTTTGGATTGTGTATTTTATTTTTGACTAACATTTGCAAGATAAGAAAATTAAGTAACTGATGTTGAATACTTCACCTCTGAAGTCTTGTTTGAGGGGAGGCTACTTATGTCAATATGCATTCAAGCATAGATGGAAGCACATGTAACATCAAAAATGTGTTAAAAAGAATCAAAACATCTAGGCATGTCAAAAGAGGTCAGGACACCAAGATACCTCAATCTAGTGGTCCCCCTTAAAGGTTGGTGATGAGGCTGTCCATAAGGATTTGGGTGACAGAATGGATAGGGCTGCCACTACTGATTCTAGCTTAGAAGCAGAGTAAGACAGTGGTAACATCAATAAGATCCAATCCAAGACAACACTTAATGAGCCAAGTCCTTAGGGAACTAGTTCAGGTAGTGGTCTTAGGTGCCAAGATACGTGTAGATGCTCAAATTAGGTTTGAGACTACATCTAAATAGTCCAATGATCAACCTCTCTTAAGAGTTCACACACTTGGAAGTGGAGAGGACAGTATGCAACTAATGGAATTAATGGCACATTTTACAAAACTGTCTGCATTGGTGAGCTCAAAAGAATAGAGAGATTTGTGATATAAAAATAGAAAGAGTGATTTGGTGAGTCAAAAGAAATGAGAGATTCAGTGAGCTTAAAAATAGAAAGAGAAATTTGAGTATGAAAAACAGACAGAGAGTTTCAGTGAGAAAAAGAAATGAGAGAAATTGTGAGATGAAAACAGAAAGAGAGCTTGTGAGAATCTAAATTTATGATGGAAATGCTTGTTGGAAACAACATTGGTGTTTATACTGCTAGGCATAAACTTAATACTGCCAGTATTAAGTTAGTACTGCCAGGCATATCTTAATACTGCTGGGTAAAGTTAATACGGCTGGGCTTAAAGTTAGTACTGTTAGGCTAAAATTAGTACTGGTGGGTGACCGTTAGTACTGTTTGAGGTATAACAGAATTTTCTTAATTAATTAATAGTCGTTGAGATATTTCCGCCAACAACTTGCTTATAGGGGTCTATGATTTGGAAAATTCTTGATATTTCTTTCTCTTATAAGGTTTCTTTGAGAAAAAGATTCAATTTTATTAAGTCGGTCAAATCAAAACCCTAAGTGCTCTCTACATAATTTCAATTAACTTTACCAAACTCTCATATTCTCATCAACGAACATAAACCCAGAACCCTTATCATAACTTCATCAATCATGGCTAATTTGGAATTCTGTGATACCCACAACATGGTCGCTTACTTACTCAAACTAGAAGGAAGTGAACATTTTCAACAGATAGTAGATTTCCTCAACACGAGTCACATAGTTTTGGCAAACTGCTGCTACAAGAACACTTGAAGATGGAGAAGTGGAAATAACTGCAACCATAGATGGCCAACTCAAGACTATTACTAAAGCATCTCTTAGAAGACATCTCAAGTTAGAAGATGCTGATGGTATTAGTTCACTACCTAATATTGAAATTTTTGAGCAGCTTACTCTTATGGGGTATGCTTCTGATTCTGACAAATTGACCTTCTAAAAGGGATACTTTTCCCCTCTATGGAGATTCTTAATACATACTATTCTTTATTGATTAAGCCCTAAGAAGACTGCTTAGGAGCAGTTTAGTAGCAACATAGCAACTGCTATCATTTGCCTGGCCACAAACAGGACTTTTAACTTTCTAAAATGATATCTGAGGGCATGGTACAAAATTTAGACAGTAGGTCTAAATTCTTGATGTATCTTAGATTCATTCAAATCCTTTTGAACAAACATCAGAGATTGATTCTACCTCACAAAAGAACTTATATTGCTCCTACCCTCACACAAAAACTATTTAGCAACATGAGAAGGGTTTCCAAGGGTTATATTGGGGTGAACATTCCATTATTTTCAAGCATGCTTGTTCAAGGTCCAATTCAGCAGGGTAAAGGATCAATAGTCCCAGTTGAGTCCCATCATATACCTATCACTACTCCATCCACCTCACAACCACCACTTTCATCACCCTCCAGGGTACCTACACCACCATATGATTCACCTCTCCTAGGAGGTCACACACCTGGAAGTGATGAGGGTAGTATGACACTTAATGAATTGACGATTCTTTGTATCCAATTGTCAACAAAAGTGGAAAGCTTGGAGGAAGATTTAAAGAAAACCAAGAAGGTATATAGTAATGTTTACACCAAGCTCATCATGAGGGTGAAGAAGTTGGAACACAAAGTTAAGTCAAGGTAACCTAGAAGAAGGGCAAGAGTGGTTATATCTGATATTGAAAGATTTGGAGGATCCTTCTAAATAGGGGAGGAAAATTGCTGAGATTGATCAAAACCCCTCTATTTCATTAGTATAAGATAAAGGAACTTCATGGATTTAAGAGGATGCTGAGATTCAGGGGAGGACTAGTGCTGATACTAATATACTTTTAGATCAAGAAGAGCCTACTGAGCTAATGAGAGATCTTGGTAATGGTAAAAAGGGTGAAAAAGAAATTAGTACTGCTAACATATCGATTAGTACTGCTAGTGCGACTCCTAAAGTTAGTACTGCTGCTGAAAATTTAATGTACATCAGAAGGAGTGCAAAAAATAGAAAAGATAAAGGAAAATCTATTATGAAAGAAGATGAATCTATTCAGAAGAAAACAAAGAAGCAATTAGAGCAAGAAAGACTTGGGCATGAAGAAGCTATTAGATTGCAAGAACAGATTAATGAAGAAGAAAAACAAAGGATTGCTAGGGATGCAGAAATAGCTAAACAGTTACAAGAAGAATTTGATAGAGCAAGACAAGAACAAGAAGTTGTAGCTGAAGCTGATCAAGCCCATGATATTGATTGGAGTGATCCTGCTGTGCTAAGATATCATGCACTTCAAAATAGATCTTTCTCTGTAGCTGAAGTAAGGAAGAACATGTGCATGTATTTGAAAAATCAGGGAGGATACAAGCAGAGTCATTTCAAGGGAATGAGTTATGAAGATATTAGACCTATATTTGAAAGAGTATGGGATCAAAATAATGCTTTTGTACCTAAGGATTCTGAGATTGAAAAGGAAGTGATGAAGAGACCTGGATTTGATTTTCAACAAAAGTCTAGTAAAAAGAGATCAAGAGAAGATTCTGATGAAGACAATGCCAAGAAACAGAAACTAGAGGATGATGCTGAGAAGGAAGAGCTTAGAGATAGTATGGATGTAGTTCCAAGAGATGATATTGCTATTGATGTTGAGTCTTTGGCTACTAAATACCCAATAGTTGACTGGAAGACACATGTTTTGACAGAAAATATGATGTATTATCAAATCATCAGAGCAGATGGAAGTTCAAAAAATTACAAAGTATTCAGTGAAATGCTTGATGACTTTGATAGGCAAGATGTGATGGATCTATACAGACTGGTACAAGAAAGGTATGATACAACAAGTCCAGGAGGATATGACTTGTTACTTTGGGGAGATCTAAAGATCTTATTTGAGCCTAATGAAGAAGATGAAATATGGAAGAATCAACAGGATTACAACTTGATAAGCTGGAGATTATTTGACTCATGTGGAATTCATATATTACTGATGAGTACTGGAGTTGCTATTCACATGATGATAGAGAAGAAATATCCTCTTACTCAAGAAATGCTTTCAAGAATGTTAAGTAGAAGACTAGAGGTTGATCATGAAAGTGAAATGGCATATGAACTTCTCAGGTTTATAAGATCACAACTTCAGAAGTAGAAGAATGTTTGGAAGAATCCTCTCAGAAAGGTTTAATTCAAGAAACTTGATGATTTAGAGGTAAATCACAAGTTTAGGGGAGGATTGTTGGGAATTAAATGTCTACACACTTACTCCTGCCAAGCCAATACTTAATAATGCTCAAGATATAACTAACAGTACTAACCAGTTAGTACTGCCAGAAGACAGTTAGTACTGCCAGTACCAAACTTAATACTGCTGGAGGATTTTGTTAGCTGTATGAAGATTACAACTATTGAAGAGATAAAAGCGTATTTTGTGATATGTATGGACTGATTCAATGTATATCCTATATAATTAGAAGATATGTTAATATCTTATAATAGTTTAGAAGATTTGAAGTTATCTTGTAAAGGACTTCTTGGTGTATAAAAGGAGATCCTAGGTTATGGTTTCATGATAGACACATTCATAGCTTTAAGGTTGTAAACTCTAGTACTAGACATAGTACTCGTATTATTCATCATAATAATATTGAAGCTTTTTGGTTATATTCATTGTTCATTCATTCTACTGCATTACAGTTTTCTATTACATAGATATTCTTCTAAGTATTAAAGAGTAGATTCCGCATACTCTTTAGTATCAACAAAGTTTCTAGCATAGTTGTCTTGAATCTATTCAATACAACTAACTCTTTAACAAGGTTTGCAAGATCTAGTTGGGATCAACATTACCACATATGAGTGATTTGAGTGTTTTCATCTACCTATTTCGTGAGGTGTTTGATTGTGTATTTGTAATAGATCAAATAAATGCTTAAACAGAAAAAATCATTATGGATACATTTTTATAAACATCTAAAGGCTACTTGAGAACAAGTAGGATTCAAGTGGGGGATATCTGATGACATCAAATAACGTCACTTTTATAGTATCATGTATCTCATGTAAACAACCCATTTTGTATAATTATTGCAAAGAATTGTTACTTAATCGTTTGTATTTGAGAATTGCAGTAATTATGGAGTACATGGTGAAGATTAGCAAAAAGGCACGCATTTTGGAGCTTAAATGAAGACATTTGAAGATTACTGTTCTGACATCCTATACGCCGTATCCATCAAGGAAGATATGATGTATCTGTGCATGCACTTCACTAAAGACCATAAAGGATCAAGGATCAATATTCCGTATCTAGATAAGTCTATACGCCGTATTCAAGTTATGGAAATAAAATATTTTAGAAGATATCGAACGTGGTCCCTACTCTAAGAAACCCCCAATACACCTTATCGAAGCCTTTTGATACGCCGTAGCGACCAAATTCTAGACCTTATAAATAGAAAACCTAAAAATGGGTTTTCAGTGTGCAAAATCATATTTTAGATACCTAAACCATATAAGTTAATTTTTAGAAAAGAAGAAGAGCAGAAAAAGTCTTGCAACGTAATTAATTCCATAGGAAACAACTTGTAATCTCCTCTACTCTTGTAATCATTCAGTTTTTTTGTATCATTCGTTAACTCGGTTATTCTACCTTGGCTAAATTATTGCTCTTGTATTGATTATGACGTTTGAAGGCTAATACCTTCGGGTATTAGCCGTTATTATGATGATCTAAATGTTTGGTTTGTTTATCTCGATTGCTTAATTTATCATTGATTGCTTGTTTATGTTTATCAATTTATACTTGTTTACGTGCTTTTGTATGCGACCTATCATTCAACTGGATCTAGTGATATGGACCAAGTAATCTAGATGTCGGGATGGCTCTTTATACAGTGATTTATACATCTAGACCAATAGGATCACGAATAATAACCTATCTTTGACTTTAGATTGTGAGCTTAGTTGGATCGGCAAGTGACCCTTGGGATCAACGAGTATGTTTTCAATTAATTGGTAAAGACTTGGTTAGTGGACTACTAGTGTATAAATTGCCTTTAAGCAGTAAGTGGGTAAAGTCTCTATGAGCTAGTGTTTAAAAGATCACCATTTCTTTAATCCCTAAGATAGATTATAATCAGCAAATAAGGATGCTTTATGCATATATGTTAAATTATAACAGAATTCTTCGTATCTAGGTCTTAGGAAGAAGTACCGCCTAAGTCTTAAGCATGATATATCGCCTCGAGATAAGTAATCATTGAACTAAATAAATAAACCAGCATTCTGATTGGATTAATAATGGTTAATAAAGTTTTCTTATATTTGGCTAGACCGCTCTTTTATCTTCTGTCAATTTGATTATGTGTGTTTTAGTGTCTTAAGTTGATTTTAGTCACCATAAAACCCGTGCCAGTCTTTCAGGCTGAAAACCCCCTTATCTGTTAGATTTAGGATTAACATAGGTTTAGCATAGGTTTAACATAGAATAGAATTAACGTAGTTTAGATAACCAAAATATTAATAAATTGAAAGATTGTTTCTCGCTCTTAGTGATCGACACCCTACTTACCACGAAACTCCCATCGACCAGGTACACTGCCCATTAAAGTGTTATTTTTGGTAAAGTCGGCAAAATATAAATTTAAAACTTGAAACATAAATTACAACCACACAATGACACATCACCTCCAGTGATCCCGCCCTTTGTGATGTATTTGCTGAGATAATGAGTTCTAAATTTAAGATGTCAATGATGGCAAAATGTCTTTCTTTCTGGGTTTACAAATTTCTCAAAATCCTGGAGGCGTCTTTATTAACCAGTCTAAATATGCTCGTGAAATAATAAAGAAATATGGTATGGAATCTAATGATTCGATTGACACCCCTATGGTGGACAGAACCAAATTAGATGAAGGTCTACAGGGGACCCCAGCTGATCCTACCTGTTACCATGGTATGGTCTGCTCCCTCATGTATCTTACATCTAGTAGACCCAATCTTGTATTTACAGTATGCATGTGTGCCCAGTATCAGGCAAGGCCTACCAAAAGGCACTTACATGCAGTCAAACGGATCTTTCAATACCTGAAAGGAACCACGAATATGGGTCTTTGGTATTCAAAAGATACCAGTATTGCACTAACAGCTTATGCATATGCAAATCACTCTAGATGTCAGGACACTAGAAGAAGTACATCTGGTAGTGCACAATTCTTGGGTGACAGAGTAGTGAGATGGTCTTCTAAGAAGTATAAAAGCACTGCTATCTCTAGTATAGAGGCAGAATACATTGCCTTATTTTGATGTTGTGCTCAAATCCTATGGATGAGATCACAACTGACAGACTACGGGTTTGCATTCAACAAAATTCCTTTGTACTGTGATAACAAGAGTGTTATTTCTCTATGTTGTAACAACGTCCAGCACTCAAGATCTAAGCATATCTATGTCAGATATCACTTTTTTAAAGAGCGAGTGGAAATGGTGTGGTTGAGCTCTACTTCGTCAAGACTGAATATTAGTTGGCAGACATCCTCACCAAAGCATTGGCACGAGAAAGATTATAATTTCTACTAAACAAGCTTGGAATGAAGAGCATGTCTCCAGAAACACTTAAGAGCATGGCAGAAGAAGAGGAAGAGTAATGGTGGTAACTCTTCGTGTATCCTATGTATATATTTAAAAATACAAAAACTCAAAAAGATTTTTTTATTTTAAGATAATTTTACAAAAAGAAAATACAAAAATATAAAATCCAAAAATCCAAAAATATATTTATGACATGTCTTCTATAATCGATAATATTTACGGCTTTAGAAATGTCATTCAACAATGACACGGAGTTGTATATATAGTTCGAGCAAAAGTTCTAAATGTTTTTTTCAAAACATGTCATTGGCTTGCAGTTAATTCAGTCTACAACCCAGTCATCATCTTAAAGGCAAGTATATCATCAAAAAGGTAACTTGACCTCTTAACGGGAAATTTAGATTCTCAAACATGATCTACTTCATGATCAAGTAAAGGTTTGTGTATTCTTTGCTACATAACCGGGGCTGTCTCATAAAATGAGTGTATGTGTCAGTGAATTTATTTTTCAAAAATAAGAGAAATCTTATTTTTATTAGTGTAAAGTGTTGTCTTTCAAACCTAATCAGTTTTTCTCAGTTCTTCTAAATCAAAAAAAAGATTTTCAAAGATAATTCGACTACTCAAACAATGACTACAACTCTTTAAATACAAAATGGGTCATTATTTGAGAGGGAGACAGTGTTATCAAATAATCTTTGCAAAATAATCTTACAAATAAATCATGGAATAAACAAAAAAATGTTTTTAACAATAACGGATCAATATTTAAAGTGGAGTGAATTTAATTTTTCACTCAAGGGGATTTAGATGTTATTTGTTTCAACCTTTAGTGAATTGAATGCAAAATATGTGCTTATGCCTTTTAAGTTAGCAGATAGAGGGACTTATGTTGCTATTTGTCTAAGTTTAAATGCCTTAGGATAAGTTTAAAAAGAGAAAGAAAGGCAAGTCAAACCACAGGGACCATTTTTGCCATTTTTGTAAACTGTCAAAACAATAAACCAAAGGGGGAGAATATTTAAGTTTCATAACTCAAATTTTTTTTTAAGTATTCCTCTTCTTCTCTTCATATTACGCGGCTAATATCAAACCAAAAATCAAATATTGTTTTCAAGCATTAAGGTAAATATCAATCTTGTTTCTAATCTCCTATACATCATCCATGTAAAAGGAATTAGGTTTTATTGATCAAAATCACTCAAAAACCCTAATACACCTAATTAGGGTTCATAAGATTAAAAATGCTTGTTAGGGGTTGATTATGATTGGTGTAACACAGTTTTGATTGAGGATTAACCATTAGTGAGATTTGAGTAATTATAGGTCCAAAAATCATGCAAAATTTTTAAGAGGTGTTCATATGTTTATGAATCTATGTTCTAAAGGTGTAGGAAGGTTCTCTTGTGCTTTAGGATAACTTATTTACCTCTAAGAAACGTTATGTGTATGGCCTTGATTGTTCTTGCCCGCGAAATAGATAGAAATGAATGTTTTGGTGCGCTTGTGCACATGAATAATGTGTGTAGACAATTAGACTCTCTTAGGATGAGTTTAAAACATGTGCTATCTAAAATGTAATGATAGGATCATACGTGTGCTCGAATTCGAATTATTTGCCTCAAAATGATTGATGAAATTTTTGGAATTGCGTGAGTAATGATTCTTTCATGATTGTTGTTGTTCTAAAATGATTTTGCATGTGTTTAAGTAGACTTATGATTGTGGTTAGGGTTTGTGAATCCTGTGGATTACTCTTGTATTTCCGTAGAATATCCGTGTTCTTCCCCGCGAAATAACAGGTCACTAGTCAAACTCGTAGAATAAACTCAGTTATTAAGCCCGCGGAATACCAGGTAAATTTGAACCCGCGGAATATCTAAAATTGGAATTTCCCGCGGAATACCAGGTTGATTGATTACCCGCGAAATATGACTCATTCTTGAGCCCACATAATACTAGGTTAAATCAAGCTCGCGGAATACCAGGTCAACTTAAACCCGCAGAATACCAGAATTTCTATGTACCCATGGAATACCAGGTTTTATGTGAACCCACAGAATATCTGTGGATACACCCGTGGAATACCAGGTTATTATAAACCCGCAGAATACCAGGATTTCTGTGTACCCGTGGAATACCAAGTTATTTGTGAATGTTATTTCACGGTTTACCCCATATTAATCCCTCAAATTAAAGTGATATGATAGTTTGATTTAGGTTGACCCAATATAACACCCCCATTTTGACAAATATAGCAGCAAAAGCTAATATGGGGTATTATTTCATAGTACAACAGTCATAATCATAGAAAACGAATCGTAAAGAAACGTTTTTGGAAAATTTAGTTATCATTTATTTATTCATCAGAGTTTTTACAAAAGAGAGGTCCTAAAAATATAAAAACATAAAGTTTAAATGATAACAGTTTAGCCATCTTCAAGTCCGTGCTACTCCGTGCCATAAGATGCTTAGTTACCTGAGATAAACATGTTAAAAAGTCAACACAAAGGTTGAGTGAAATTCATAGGTTTATGTTAAACAGTTTGAATACAAGTTCAATAGTGGGTTACGTTGTTATACACCCATAAGGGTAATAATTGCAATGAGTACAATTATTATAGAAAACAGTATTATTGCCCTAAGCTCATGACACCGAAACCTTGAGATAATCAATAATTACAAGAAGTTGCCCCAACGGGTGCCTTTGCCAGACACCCGCATAGTGATTCCAATGAAGTGCGTTTGGTTACCAGAAAGTATAGGTACACAAACGGGGGAGTTCAGTCCCAAATAGATCTATTTACAGCATTCGCGCTTACTTCGAAAGGTAATTAACGGTTCATGATAGTGGGGTCTTAATGGCAAAAGTAAGGACTTAGGCAATAATGCATTAGTATAGCATACAATTGGAAAAATACTTGTATTCATGATTTATAGCATGTATCCCCCTCGCGGGTTTATGAAAACATTGGAAGATTTAAAATGCGAGGCTATAAACTCACCTTAACAGGGAAAAACTGATTTATGGCAAAAGTATATCAAGTGAAAGTAACGGCCTCGTCACGCAACCTGGGATAATATGTCAAGTCTTAGTGTGATGGTTTATGTTTCAAAACTTCATAAAGTTTAACGTATTACTTTGATTTATTAATTTATGGAAATATTGTATCACTGTTCGGGCTATCATAATCCAGAGGCCATGTAGTATCATTTGAGGAGTCAGGGCACTTTAAATCGTAAACCCAGCAAACTCGTCAAAACAAATACCCAAATGGAACCCCTCACATGAAATTCCCTAGTAACGTGATACGATAAGATTTTTAAGTTTCTTCAAAAGCTAGTCGATGATAAATTACTGTTAACAATATAAAACACCCCCCCCCCCCCCCCCCCCCCCCCCCCCCCCCCCCCCTCGACTGTTAATTAGTTTTATAATGCGTCGATCGTTGATAATAGCGGATAAATGTATGTGTTTTAATAAAATTGGAGTTTTTTTATATTAATATTATTTTTATTCAATTTATATTAAAAATATTATATTTTGTATTTTTAAGAATGCAAAAATGGCAATATATATATAAACTTTTACAAGTTTTGTCCTTTATATATAAAGTATATATAATTTAAACCTTTGACTTTGAAACTTAGCAAGGTAGGTCCTTATAGTTATAACCTTAGGAATATGGTAGGATTAACCCTTGTACTTGTTAATTTCCAAATAGTTACGATATATACCCTTTGCATGGAAATGATTTACAAATCAAGTTCAAAAAGCCATGCAAGCTTATTTTAGGGTTCTAAATGATATTTTCAGATTATGGCTTATTAGAATAAGCTAAAATAAGATGTTCTAACATAATAAAAGTTTAGAAAAAGGATTCGTTAGCTAGAAAATCAAAACGGGTCATTTTTAGGGTTTTAATAAAAAAACGCATGGGTTTGTGGTTCAAGGGATCAAACAAGAGTTTATATAGGATCTAACAAACCTTATGAAATATTTAAAATAGATTATAAGTTTATGGAACAAGATTTTGAGCTTACTTGAGCTAAAATGGGTCGAAATGAGGTTTTTGGGTTCGTACGCCTAGAAACGACTTCAAGGGTTTCCTTCTCTTGATTCTTGACTTCAAATTTGCTGAGTTCTTCCTTATTTGATCTTCCTTGGTCTGGTTTAGAGCTCCATTTATGTTTTGTGATGAAGAATTGAGGTGTGTTTGAAAGAGTGTGTATGTTTCGGTTTATATAGGGCTCAAATGGGCTTGGTGCCTAAGTTTTCATGTTTGATTAGTGTCCTAGCTTGTTGAGGTGACTAAGGGAGGCTATATGGTGATTCTTATAAGCTAGGAAGATAACTGTGAAAGGTGAAGGGTGGTGAAAGGTCACGGCTAACCAAGGAGGTGACAAACTACCCTGGTGCCCAAGTTGGTGACGTGGTGATGATGGTGGTGTGAGGTAGGTGCTAGGGTGGTTGCTTAGTGAGGTCATGGTGATGAAATAGTGGTGCTTAAGGTGCTTGTTTAAGATTTAGGGGCGTTTGGATCATGGTTTTAAGATTTAGGGTTTTTGGGTAGAAATAGGTTTATGATTAAGGTTTAGGGTTACGATTAAGAATAATTTAGGGTTTACGATTAAGGTTTAGTGTTAGGATTAGGAATTAGGATTAAGGTTTAAGGTTTAGGGTTAAGGTTTAGGGTTTAATTTTAGGTTTAAAATGAAACAAGGGTTTTAGGGTTTCATTTAGGGTTTAGGGTTTTAGATTAGGGTTTTAGGACGATTTAGGGTTTAGGTTTAGGGTTTACAAGTTATGCATTGAGTGTTTGTATGTTGTGTTTAAAAGGTGGTAAGAAACTAGAATGAATTTGGAGGGAAAATGGCAAAGTTTAAATTTGTGCTTTATAGATTTGTACATTGAGCTTAAATGAGTTGTACATTGACTTAAAGGGAAATTATATTTCAAATGTTGTGCATTATAGACTTGTACACATGCTTGAAGGCTTGCACATTCATTTTATATGCATACATTACATATAATTAGGGTTTTGATATAAACGTTTAACGAATAAGTCTGTTTGATATAACGTTGCATATTGGTATGTTAAATGGATAATGTACTTAGTAAAAATGATATTAGAACATTGACTTGACATATTAGGATGTTTACATGATATAAACATAGATATAGATGGCATTGGTAGAGGTTGCGTGAGCTCGTTTACTTTAGAGATGCAAGTTACGTTGCATAATGAGATAAAGCAAAAATTTCCCTGTAAAAAGGTGGTATATATAATAGATGGATATTACAGTGCATCTAATTTAATAGATGGATAATTACATTGATGAAAATTACGGGTTGTTATAGTCTCCCTCCCTTAAAAGAAATCTCGTCCCGAGATTTAGTTGGATGTCGGAGTGATGTTTGAAAACAGATGTGGATACTTGGCATGAATTTGATCTTCGCGTTCCCATGTAAATTCTGGTCCTCTTTTAGAGTTCCATCTTACTTTGACTATAGGAATACGACTTTGTTTTAGTTGCTTGACTTCTCGATCCATGATCTCTACTGGTTCTTCCACAAAGTTGAGTTTGTCATCGAGTCGAAGCTCTTTCATTGGAATGACAAGGGATTCATCAGATAAGCATTTCTTTAGATTAGAAACGTGGAAAGTACTGTGGACATTACTGAGCTCTTCAGGAAGTTCAAGTTTATATGCAACTGGGCCAATCCGTTTAAGGTTTTGAAAGGTCCAATATACCGGGGATTAAGCTTTCCTCATTTTCCGAATCGGATGACACCTTTACGAGGTGACACTTTTAACATAACATGATCTCCAACTTGAAATTCTTAAGGCGCCAAAAACTTGGTATGGTAGTTTTGGATTATGATTTGAATAAGAAAATAGATGATTTGATAATCATGACTCTAAATAAAAAGCAACATTAAAATCTGAAAATTTAGAAAGGCAAAATTAAACATATTAACTAATATGAAACAAATTAAAACTGCGAACATTAAGCAAATAGACTAAAATTAAACCCTAAAATTGCAAACTAAGTTTCTAAACCTAAATTAGGATAAAAGAAAATTTTAAGAAAAAGAAAACTATTTTTTTTTGATTATTTTTGAATTTTTTTATTACTTAAAAACTATTTAATTCTAATTAAATACTAAAAATAAAAAAAATAGAAAAAAAATTGAAATTTATTTTTCCTAAGTAAAATAAGTTAATAAAGAAAATTTAGGAAAAAGGAATTCTATTTTTGGATTTTTAGATTAAAAGATATGATTTTTTCTAAGATTTAAATTCTAATTAAAAAACTATAAAAATAATAAAACTCTTTAAAATAAAATCCTAAAAGTTTTATAAAAATTAAAATAGATAAATAAAAAGTGCAGAAATCTTATAAAAAATAATAAAGCCTCTATTTGTTCACTTTTTATAAAAAACATTAATTAAAAACTTATTAAAATACTAAAACCTATTTACTATTAAAAACTTAATTTAAACTAATTAATTCTTATCTAAGGAATAATGGTGTTAATCCTTGGAAGGTCTATCAAGGCAATTACACTACTAAAAAAACAAAAAAAAAAAAAAACAAAAAAAAAAAAAATGACAAGGATCAACTAAGTTAAACAAGCAAAATAAAAATTACATAACCTACCCTGAACCTTAACCCGATTTCAACTAAGTCCATTTTAGGCTTCAAAATAGGTTGAAATAAAAAAGTTGCTTTTTCTGCAAATACCTTATAGTAAGCAAATTTATAAAATAAGCTGGGGAGAACAACTTTAACAAAAGCACTATGGTCTGAAACCCCACTAATAAGCTCTTAAACGACTTATTTATAAGCTGTTCTCAGAAAGTGGCTTTTTCCTTTGGTTTTTACTTAACAGCTTGTAAAAAGCTCAAATGAAGCTTATATTTGAAAACAAAAGAAGTCTTAGGTAGCTTATAATGTGGATTACCTAGAAATGAAAAGCTAATTTTCCTAGAAACAATTTTAACCAACTGAAATTGATGATGAAAATGCTAAACTCAGGAAATGACTTAAAAAGTTTAAAAGTAAAATAAGCTCAAATGCTCAAAAAACTAATTCAGAAGCTAAATTTTTGAAGATAACCTAACCATTAATCCCTAATGACAACCTACTATTCAGATTTTTTAATTAACAACAAATCTAAGCACTTAAGAAGAACCTAACTAAACTGCTTATTTTTTGTCTGTTTTGGTTTTTTTTTATGACTTTTTGACAGCAAATTAAGCTAGGACAATAAGCTAGAAAATAAAATGTAAGTCTTAATCTATATTAAGCTATAACTAAACTATAAAATACTAAAAGATAAGCTACTAAATCCTAACATTGCTGGCTTAAATTGGGGCTTAAATATCAGCAGTACTAACTTATGTTAGTACTGCTGGTGCAATTGGCAATACCACAAAGACTCAAATGCAGGTTTCCTTAAGAGTACTACTACTTTTAACACACTTATTGAGTGTGTATAAACACAATGCAAGCAAAATCCAAGCCTTAAGGGCTTTGGATCAAAATTTCACAAGCAAAAAGAAAGGCACAAGGTACCCTGGTGCTGAGGTCATCATTATAAGCCATAACTTTTGAAAATCAGCAAACTAAGCTTTGAAATCTTTTTGAAACTTGTTATTTAAGAAAAACTCAACTGTTTGAAAAACTTTTACCAACTAGTTTTGACTTTTTGTGGTCAAACCATCTTAAACCAAACACCCCTTTAGGACATGACAGATTTAAGAAAAACTTTGAAATGCAAATCCATTGATTAAAACTAGATAACCAGATAATTTCTAGCTTATAACTAACTTAATTAACCTAAATTAACAACTAAATAGTATCTTAAATATATAGGATTTAAGCTATTTTTGGTTTTTTAAGGTTTATGACAGAAATGAAAACACCATGATCTAATGACTATAAAACTTAAAACAGATGCTAAGAGATTTATAATAAGCACAAATAAACACAATGAAGCACAAATAAGTAGACAGAATAAGTAATAAGCAGATCTAAACTAAGTAAGCAATAAGACAATTATTTAAAGCTAGAATTAAAGGTTTTCAAAGAGAAACTTACAAATTACTCTGGCTAAACAAGAGTACCTAATTAAAGGCAGCTTCAAGCTCCCTAGCTTAATAATAAGCTAGGGTAAAAGTCCATGGGAGTCCATCCAACTTTGACTCCCCTTCCATTAAGCTCATAAGTCCAAATGCTTAAGGTATTAAGATTTTTAAGCTGATTTTAAGAAGTTTAGGTAAGATTAAATCTATTGAGCTCTATCATGAGTTAAGACTCAATGAGAGCTATAAGAGCTTAAGGAAGCTTTATTGTAGGGCTTATAGGACATATTGTTATTTATAGCTTAAGAATAAAAGAGAGATTAAAAGCAAACACTACTTTTTCATTAACTAGAAACTTCTGATTACATTATATCAATGAAAATTACAACTGAATTTTGAAAAGAAAATTACAAAAAGCTTTTAAAAAAAACTACACTTAAGCTAAAAATAAACTAGAAAAGAAGATCCGATCCCGATGTGTGTGAGTGAGAGGTCCTTTTATAGCCATCTAGGGAATATTCTAGCCCTCTTGAATCCCTTTCTAAACTTCCAATCCGTACCCTTGATTCTTCATTTATCATTGATCTCTTATTTAAGCGTTGGATCACATTGTGTGTGATTTAGGATTGCCAACGTGTCATTCTTTTATGTGACAGTGTGCTTCTTTTGTGAGATCATTTAGAGTAAAATCCCATCAATCCTTGTGCTTTCACCATTGATGACGTGGCTTGAGCTTGAGTGTGAGCTTAAGTAGTCCATTGAGATGACTGATTTGACCCTTCATTTGTGTTAGAGAGCTCTTGAATTGACTAATGGACCCTTTAATTCTCATTTGCCCCTTGATTTACCTAAGATGGTGACTTTTATAGGTGACGATGAACAGTAAAAAAAAACTTTGGCGCCCATTTTTTTGACAGTTAAATATGTTGAAACTTTGGGGTAATGACAATACTAGTCCTTCTCTTCTTTTGTCCCTTTTTCTAGTTATAAAACAGTTTGGGAAATTGCAAGTTTGGTCCCTAGAGTTTATTTAAAAAGAGAAAGGGCTAGTAACTTGGGCTTATGAATGGGCTTTTGGGCCAAATGGATCTGATTAATAGCGATAAATGTATTCGGTTTTAATAAAATCGAGTCATATAATATTAATATATATTTTTATAATTTATATAAAAATATTATATTTTATATTTTTAAGTTTGCAAAAATGGCAATAATTACCCTTGATTTATAAACTTTACATATTTAGTCCTTTATATATAAAGTATATATAATTTAATCCTTTAACTTTAGAACTTGGCAAAATAGCCTCTTGTAGTTATAACTTTAGGAAAATGACATTTTCAGCCTCTAGTTATAAATTTCAGAAAGTTATGATATATACCCCTATGCATGAAAACATTTGCAAATCAAGTCCAAAATTTATAATTTTGATATTTTTGAAATCCAAAAGAGTTTTTCAGGTCATGGCTTATTATAATAAGCTAAAATAATATTATTTAACATAACAAAAGTTTAGAAAAAGGATTCGTTGGTTAGAAAATCAAAACGGGTCGTTTTTAGGGTTTTAACTAAAAATGCATAGGTTTGAGGATTCAAGGCTTAAACAAGAGTTCATATAGGATCTTAGGAGTCTTATGAATATTCTAAAATAGATTAAGAGCTTATTGAACAAGATTTTGAGCTTACTTGAACTAAAATGGGTCAAAATGGTGTTTTTGTTTTTGTACGCCTAGAAATTACTTCAATGGCTTCTTTCTCTTGATTCTTAGCTTCAATTCTGATCTTAGGGACTTCTCTTGATCCTCCTTGGTCTGATTTAGAACTCCATTTGCGTGGTGATGAGTTTTTGAGATGTGATTGAAAGAGTGTATGTTTCAGCTTATATAGGGTTCAAAAACCCCTTGGTGCCCAAGAATACTTAGAGTAGGGATCAAGGGCTATAGAGTGATGACCAATGAAGCCTAGTGATGAGTATTGAAGGCTAGAAAAATAGCTAAGCAAGGTGTAAAGGTGTGGAGGGGTGTGGCATTCTAAGGGTGACAAGGAGGCGACAAGAAGCCTTAGTGGCCATGGGAGGTGATGGAGATGCTTGGGTGGTTGCTTGAGGTGCTAATAAAGCTAACAAGGAGGTGACAAGGTGTGGTGGTAGCTAATTTGGTTTAAAATGAAACTAGGGTTCTAGGTTTTCGTTTAGGGTTTAGGGTTTTAGATTAGGGTTCTAGGACCATTTAGGGTTTAGAAGTTATGCATTGAGTGTTTGTATGTTGTGTTTAAAAGTTGGTAAGAAACTAGAATGAATTTGGAGGAAAAATGGCAAAGTTTGAATTTGTGCTTCATAGATTTATACATTGAGCTTAAATGAATTGTACATTGACTTGGTGGGAAATTATATTTCAAATGTTGTGCATTGTACACTTGTACACATGTTTAAAGGCTTGCACATTTATTTTATATGTATACATTACATATAATTAGGGTTTTGATATAAACGTTTAACGAATAAAGTCTATTTTGATATAACGTTGTAAATGGTATGTTAAATGGATAATGTACTTGGTAAAAATGATATTAAGATATAGACTTGACATATTAGGATGTTTACATGATATAAACATAGATAGATGAATTCATGCATTAACGAATTGTACCTTGTGCTTTGCATGACTTGTACCATGGTTTTGGAGGAAAAGTAAGTATCCAATCTTAAAGCTTAGCAAGGAAAAATGATATTAGAACATTGACTTGACATATTAGGATGTTTACATGATATAAACATAGATATAGATTCATTGGCAGAGGTTGCGTGAGCTCATTACACATTAGTCGGTTTAGTGTAAACACATACACAATGGAATAAAGAAAAATTTCCTTGTAAAAAGGTGGTATATATATAATAGATGGATATTACAGTGCATCTAATTTAATAGATGGATAATTACAGTGATGAAAATTATGGGTTGTTATAGTCTCCCTCCCTTAAAATAAATCTCGTCCCGAGATTCAGTTGGATGCCGGAGTGATGTTTGAAAATAGATGTGGATACTTGGAACGAATTTGATCTTCGCGTTCCTACGTAAATTTTGGTCCTCTTTTAGAGTTCCATCTTACTTTGACTATAGTAATACGAGTTTGTTTTAGTTGCTTGACTTCTCGATCCATGATCTCCATTGGTTCTTCAACAAAATTGGGTTTGTCATCAAGTCGAAGTTCTTTCATTGGAATGACAAGGGATTTGTCAGAAAAGCATTTCTTTAGATTAGAAACATGGAAGGTACTGTGGACATTACTGAGCTCTTCAGGAAGCTCAAGTTTATATGCCACTAGGCCACTCCGTTCAAGGATTTTGAAAGGTCCAATGTACCAGGGATTAAGTTTACCTCGTTTTCCGAATCAGATGACACCTTTACGAGGTGACACTTTTAACATCACACGATTTCCAACTTGAAATTCTAAAGGCTTTCGCCTTACATTGGCGTAACTTCTTTGCCGGCCTCTTGCAGCTTGCCAGCGTTGTCGAATTTGCACTATCTTTTCAATGGTTTCATGGATTATTTTTGGTCCCGTAAGTTGAACATCTCCAACTTTGGCCCAGCAAACAGGTGATCTGTACTTTCGACCATAAAGTGCCTCAAATGGTGCTGCTTTAATACTGCCATAGTAACTGTAATTGTAAGAAAATTCTACTAATGGTAAGTGTTTTTCCCATCCTTTTTCACAGGATCGAAGCATGTCTTCGAGTGTTTGGATGGTCCTTTCACTTTGCCCATCAGTTTCGGGATGATATGCCATACTCATGTCTAATTGAGTACCCATAGCACTTTGTAATGATTGCCAGAATCTGGATGTAAAATGACTGTCACGATCCGATATGATAGATATTGGCACTCCATGCCGGGAGACTATTTCCTTTATGTATAATCTTATAAGGGTTTCCATACTATCTGTCTCTCGGGTATGGATGAAATGTGCGGATTTGGTAAGGCGATCGACAATGACCCGGATTGTGTCATGTCCGTTTGATGTTTTGGGTAGTTTTGTGATGAAATCCATCGTTATTCTTTCCCACTTCCACATAGGAATCTCCGGTTGTACCAGTAAGCCGGATGGCTTCTGACATTTTGCCTTAACTCTAGAACATGTCAAACATTTGCCAACATATCCAACGATGATTTCCTTCATGTTAGACCACCAATAGAGTTTCTTTAGATCCTGATACATCTTGTCAGAACCTGGGTGAATGGAATACTTTGATTTATGGGACTTATGCATGATTAAGTCTCTCATATTACCAAAAAGTGGTAACCAGCTTCGTTTTTTAATACAACGAGTTCCATCAGGACGTATTTCAAATGCTTTGTCCATTCCTTGTAAGTTTTCAGCCTTGATGTTTTCTTCCTTGAGTGCTTCAGTTTGAGCTTTGAGAATTTGTGATGGTAATTTTGGATGAATGGTCATAACTAATGATCTAACTCGGAGTGGTTTGATTCGTTCCTTCCGGCTTAAGGCATCTGCTACAACATTTGCCTTTCCAGGATGGTAGCGAATTTCACAATCGTAATCTGCAAGCAATTCTAGCCAACGGCGTTGTCTCATGTTCAACTCTTTCTGATCAAGGATATGCTGAAGACTTTTATGATCAGTGAACACAGTACATTTGGTGCCATACAGATAGTGTCTCCAAATTTTAAGAGCGAACACTACTGCTCCTAATTCGAGATCATGAGTGGTATAGTTTTCTTCATTAGGCTTAAGTTGTCGGGATGCATATGCAATAACCTTCTCTCTTTGCATTAACACCGCTCCCAGACCTTGATGGGATGCATCACAGTAAACAACAAAATCGTCATTTCCTTTTGGTAATGCTAAGATTGGAGCTTCACATAGCTTCTGTTTAAGTAGTTGAAAAGCCGACTCTTGGTCTTTTCCCCAGATATACTTCTTGTTTTTCTAGGTTAATTCAGTCAAAGACTTTGCAATCTTCAAGAAATCTTTGATAAATCTCTGATAATAGCCGGCAAGTCCTAAGAATTGACGTATTTCTGTGGGTGTAGTAGGAGATGTCTAATTCTTAACTGCTTCAATCTTGGCAGGGTCAACATGAAGTCCTTGACTATCAATTAAGTATCCAAGAAATTGCACGATACGAATCCAGAAATCACACTTGGAGAACTTGGCATACAACTTCTCTTTCTTGATTAATTCTAGGATTATTCTCAGATGATTTGCGTGCTCTTCTTTGTTACGAGAGTAGATAAGAATATCATCGATAAAAATTATTACGAATTTGTCCAAGTATGGTTTACACACACAGTTCATGAGATCCATGAATACAGCAGGTTCGTTAGTTAAACCAAATGACATTACTTGAAATTCATAGTGTCCGTATCTTGTTCTGAAAGCAGTCTTAGGAATATCTTCATCCCTTACTCTCAGTTGATGATAGCCTGATCTTAAGTCAATCTTCGAGTAGACACTCGAACCTTGAAGTTGGTCAAATAAGTCATCAATCCTGGGTAACGGGTAACGATTCTTTACGGTAAGTTTATTTAACTCCCGGTAATCGATACATATTATGAAAGATCCGTCTTTCTTTTTGACAAATAAGACAGGAGCTCCCCAAGGCGAAGTACTTGGTCGGATAAAACCTCGATCTGATAACTCTTGAAGTTGGTTAGATAGTTCTTGCATTTCTGAAGGAGCTAATCTATAGGGTGCTCGGGCTACAGGTGTCGCTCTTAGAATTAGATCGATTTGGAATTCTACTTGGCGAACAGGAGGAAGGCCAGGTAGATCTTTAGGGAAAACTTCTGGGAATTCTCTGACTACTGGGATATCTTCTAGTCTTTTCTCGTCTAACTTCTTTTCCATTACTTGGATTACTAAAAGTTGACAACCTCAGGATATATATCTTTCGTTTTTATGCAGGATATGAGATTTAGTCAGGTTTTACATTGATTACCTCGGATGATCAAAGTTTCACCGTTGATTGGGATGTGGACGACTTTCTCGTCACAGATAATTCTAGCATGATACTTGGATAACCAATCCATACCAATGACGACGTCGAAACTACCGAGTTTGATTGGCATAAGATCAATTTCGAAAGGTTGGTTTAACAAGGTCAGGGTGCAACCCTGAATAACGGTGTTTGTGCTTACTAGGTTTCCGTCAGCCATTTTGATATTGTAAAAGGTATCTATTGTAATGGGTGGAATATTTAGCATAGAGGTAAGAGATATGGATACGAAGCTTTTATCGGCTCCAGAATCAAATAATACTCTAGCTAGATGTTGGTTTAGAAGGAACATACCCGTGACTACATTCGGGTCTTGATGACCATTCCTATCCCTCAGCATGTAGGCTCTTCCCTGGGCATTGTTGTTGGTGGTCTTTCGACACTGATTTGCATAATGCCCTTTCTCTCCACAGGCATGACAAGTAACTGCCACTAGTAGCATATTACTTCTAGTGGCTGGCCCTTTGTTTCTACAGTTCTTGGTCAGATGGCCCACCTTGTTGCAAGTATTACACTTGACAATGCAAGGTCCTATGTGATGCAGAGTGTATTTCTTACATAAAGGACGGTTTCCAGTATACCTATTATTTTCAGTTGAAGTGACAGCATAAGACCTGAAGGTTTCTTGTCTTCTGTTCTGTTGTGGTTGGTGATTATTGTAGCGGTTGTTGGTGTTGGTGTTGGTGTTGGTGTTGGTGTTACTGTAGTTGTTGTTGTTGAAAGTTCTTCTGTCATCAAACTTTCGTTTGTGATCACTTGATACTTGCACTGGAGTGTACTTTGTTACCTGATCCATTAGCCTCTGGGCTATGTTAATGGCTTCCTCTAGAGTTTGAGATTTAGAAGCGGTAACATTCCCTTCAATACTTCGAGGCAATCCCCCGATGAAAACTTCCATCATTTTCTCAAAATCTGGCACCATAGTGGGACACAAGGTTGCCAATTCTTGGAATCTTCTCACATGTGCCTTGAGATCATTCCCCTTTACAGTCAGATGGTAAAATTCGTCTTCCATCTTCTGGACCTTAGTTCGGGGATAGTACTTCTTTATCAAAAGCTTCTTGAATTCAACCCAGGTAATCTTGTAAGCTTCTTCTATCCCAATAGGTTGGGCAAAAGAATTCCATCGGGATAGAGCTTCTTCAATTAAAGTACCAGTAGCAAACTTCACCTTGCAGTCTTTGGTACAGTTGCTACGGGAAAACACTGATCCAGTTCGCTCAAACCAGCGGATAAGTCCAACAGTTCCTTCCGTACCTTTGAAGTTGATAGGTTAGCAGCTCATGAACTCTTTGTAGCTACACTTTCTTGGTATAGGAGCTTCTCTTTCTCTGGTGTTCCTATTGGTATTGTCAGCATTTGCCATTGTTGCAGCTTGTGCTTCCAGAGCTGTGGTAACACTGTCAGCAACTAGTTTCCTGATGGCAGCTTGAGTCATGGCTGGTGCTTCAGATGTTGACATCCTTTTGGGAGGCATTCTATCAACATAAGACAACACGTAATAAGTATGATATCACAAGTCTTAAAATGCAATGCTTATTTTTGAACTTTAAGCATTTTTAACAATATTGATATTGAAAGCATAGATACTTATTTGATATGGATTCTAACAAGCATCTAACTTATTAGAAGTCACGGTATGATTCATAATGACGACGGAGATGTAATATAGGACACAGGATGAATATAAAACGGGATCACCATTGTATTATATCATGAAAAACTTGCCTTTGTACTGTACATAGTCAAAATTTGACAAGTGTTGTTATTTATACCACACATCCTGTAGCTAGGTTCTAACAAAAGCTATAACTAGTGTTTATTCTAGTAGTCAGGTCCTTCCTGGCTGTTCTTGTGTTCATAGATTGCATTCAGAAGACTTTCCTTATCTGCTTGGTGACGAACCTGGATATCTTCGATGATTTGTTCTAGATTAGCAATCCTGAAGCGAGCCAGAGCAATCTTGCTGTTATTTCCCATTTGCTTTCTTTGAAGTTTAGCAATTTGAGTACGAGACTCTTGGAGTTCAGCTTCCAGATTGTCAAAATCTTGTTGTATGATCACCCGACCATTTCCAAGACCTTCTATTTTGTCTTTTATGTGCTCAATGCGGCCGAGAGAGAGTCCATCTAGGTGATTCAAAATTTTCTCAATTTGCTCCTCATGACGTTCCAGACTTGTCTTACAAGAGCTTTCTCCTATCTCAAATGCTGGAGGTAGGGCAGAAGTAGAGGAGGATGATCGGTTACGACCTCGTTTCTTAAGTGGCAATAATTCCTCAGGAAGAAAGAATTCTTGAGGATTAAACATTGGAGATAGCATTGAAGATGGAGGCATAATAGTTGGCGGTGGAATAGGTGATTCTTTAGCATAGTATGCATGCATGACCTTCATATAGGGGTCATCATGAAAAAGTGAAAGAGTTGGTGAAGCTATTGGAACTAAACCAAATGAGTTATTTGAAGAGCTAGAATAAGTATTTCCTGGTGAAGCTGGGACATAGTCCGGGGAAGCCGGAATATAGTCCGGAAAGTTAGAGGAAAAAGCATCCTCAATATTGGAAGTAGGGTGGTTAGGAGAAGACATCACTCTATTAACAACCTAGTGGTAAATAACATAAGTTATTTATATAATAGTATAATAGTTATGTACTTTACATACTATTCACTATTCAGGAGAATGAACGATCACAAAGAAGATAAAAACGGAAGGACTTTCTTGGATTGGTAAAAGAAAAAGTAGTTATAGTTAATGTTTTCAACCTTGTTCTCTATAACCTTGGTTCTTGATACCTACCAATCAATAATACCCCCATTTATGACAAATATATCAACGTACGCTCAACTGGGGTATTATTTTCATAGTACAACAGTCATAATCATAAAAAACAATCGAAAAGAGACGTTTTGGAAAATTTAGTTAGATTTCATTTATTTCATCAGAGTTTTAAAACAAAAAGAAGTCCCAAATACATCTAGAAATATAAAGATTGAATGAAAATGAGTTTAGCCAACATCAGGTCCCAAGCCACTCTCCGTGCCTTGTGATGCTCAATTAACCTGAGATAAACCATGCTAAAAAAGGATTCACACAAAGGTTGAGTGAAATTCATTGGTTTAAGTTGAACAGTTTAATACAAGTTCAATAGTTAGGTTACGTTGTTATAAACCATAAGTGTAATAATTGCAATGAGTAACAATTTATTATAAGAAAATAGTATTATTTCCCTAGAAACAGCTCATGGACACCGAGACTTGAGATTACTCAAATAATCACAAGAATTGCCCCAACGGGAGCCTTTGCCAAACACCCTCATAGTGGATTTAACTTGAAGTGCTTTTGGTACACAGAAAGTATAGGTACACCAACGTAGGGGAGGTTCAGTCCCAAATAATCTATTCACAAGCATTCGCGCTTAACTTTCCCACCGAAAAGTAATTATACGGTTTCATGATAGTGGGGGTCCTAGATGTCAAAAGTAAGGACTTAGGCAATAATATATCAGAATAGCATACAGTTGGAAAAATACTTGTATTCATGATTTATAGCATGTATCCCCCTCGCGGGTTTATGAAAACATTAGAAGATTTAAAATGCGAGGCTATGAACTCATCACCTTAGCCTAGGGAAATCTGAATTGTATTGGCAAAAGTAAATCAAGTGAAAGTAACGGCCCGTCGTACCGCAAACCTGGTGTAATTATGTCAAAGTCTTAAGTGTGATGTTTATAGTTTCAATACTTTATAAATTTAAACGTATTACTTTGATTTATTAATTTATGGAAATATTGGTATGAGTACTGATTTCGAGGCTATCATAATCCAGAGGCCATGTAGTAATGTTAGGGAGCTCCATGGCACTTAAAGCGTAACCCAGCAAACTCGTCAAAACAAATACCCAAATGGAACCCCTCACATGAAATTCCCTAGTAACGTGATATGATAAGATTTTAAGTTTCTTCAAAAGTTAGTCGATTACGTTAATTATATAACGTAATTGTTTTATAATGCGTCGATCGATGATTAATAACGATAAATGTGTCGGGTTTTAATGAAATCGAGTTTTATAATATTAATATATATTTTTATAATTTACATAAAAATATTAAATTGTATATTTTTAAGTTTGCAAAAATGGCAATATATACCCTCGGTTTATAAACTTTTACAAGTTTAGTCCTTTATATATAAAGTATATATAATTTAAACCTTTAACTTTGAAACTTGGCAAGATAGGTCCTTATAGTTATAACTTTAGGAAAATGACATTTTCAGCCACTCTAGTTATAAATTTCAGAAAGTTACGATATATACCCCTATGCATGAAAACATTTGCAAATTAAGTCCAAAAAGCCATGCAAGCTTATTTTAGGGTTCCAAATGATATTTGCAGGTTATAGCTTATTATAATAAGCTAAAATAAGATGTTCTAACGTAACAAAAGTTTAGAAAAAGGATTTGTTAGCTAGAAAATCAAAATGGGTCGTTTTTAGGGTTTTAACCAAAAACGCATGGGTTTGAGGATTCAAGGCTTAAACAAGAGTTCATATAGGATCTTAGGAGTCTTATGAACATTCTAAAACAGATTATGAGCTTATTGAACAAGATTATAAGCTTACTTGAGCTAAATTGGGTCGAAAAGAGGGTTTTGGGTTCGTACGCCTAGAAACGACTTTAAGGGCTTCCTTCTCTTGGTTCTTGGCTTCAATTCTGATCTTGGGGCTTCTCTTGATCCTCCTTGGTCTGATTTAGAACTCCATTTGAGTGGTGATGAGTTTTTGAGGTGTGTTTGAAGTGGTGTGTGTGTTTCGGCTTATATAGGGTTCGAAAACCCTTAGTGCCCAAGTTTTATACCTTGGAGGCCAAGAATACTTAGAGTAGGGATCAAGGGCTGTAGAGTAGTGACTAATGAAGGATGTAGGATGATTAGGAAGAGCTAGGAGTGTAGCTATGCAAGGTGTGGGATGGTGGAGGGGTTCGGTTTACATAAGGTGACAAGGAGGTGACAAGACTAACTTGGTGGCCAAGGGTGGTGATGGAGGTACTTGGTTGCTTGCTTGGTGACATTGTGGTGAGGTCATGGTGGTGCTAGGATACTAGCTTAAGGTGCTTGAGGTGTTTACTTAGTTTAAAAATAGATTAAAATAAAACAAAAAGGTGTCGGGTTGGATTTTGGTCTCAGGTTAGGGTTTAGGGTTTTAATTCGAGTTAGAGTTAGGGTTTAGGATAGCTTAAGGTTTAGGATTAAGGTTTAGGATTAAGATTAGGGTTTAGGATTAAGGTTTAGGGTTTAGTTTTAGGTTTAAAATGAAATTAGGGTTTTAGGGTTTCGTTTAGGGTTTAGGGTTTTAGATTAGGGTTTTAGGATGATTTAGGGTTTAGGTTTAGGGTTTAGAAGTTGTGCATTGAGTGTTTGTATGTTGTGTTTAAAAGGTAGTAAGAAACTAAAGTGGTTTAGGAGGTAAAATAGCCTAATTTGACTTTCTTGCATTATTGACTTGTACATTGGGCTTTAGAAAGTTGTAACTTGATTTAGGAGGGAAAAGAAGTTCAAATGTTGTGCATTGTACACTTGTACACATGCTTGAAGGTTTGCACATTCATTTTATATGTATACATTACATATAATTAGGGTTTTGATATAAACGTTAATGAATAAAGTCTGTTTTGATATAACGTTGTAAATGGTACATTAAATGGATAATGTACTTGGTAAAAATGATATTAGAACATTGACTTGATATATTAGGATGTTTATATGATATAAACATAGATATAGCTGGCATTGGTAGAGGTTGCGTGAGCTCGTTTACTTTAGAGATGCAAGTTACGTTGCATAATGAGATAAAGCAAAAATTTCCTTGTAAAAAGGTGGTATATATATAATAGATGGATATTACAATGCATCTAATTTTATAGATGGGTAATTACAGTGATGAAAATTATGGGTTGTTATAGCTTAGTTGTGTTATCAAGTTCGAGAATCATATGGGTATTGTCAAACGTCTAAAGATTTTGTTTAAAAACTTAAAGCAATGATTGTTCTTTGTTAGAATGATTAAACAGTTTTGTGAATCATGATTAAAAAATTGTTGGAACAACTCTTTTCAAAACCTAGACTTGCTCGAGGGCGAGCAAAGCTTAAGTGTGGGGGAATTTGATAACGCTTAAAGCATGTATGTTTTTAGGCGCGTTATCTATATTTTTATAGGTGTTATTCGGTTAATTAACAAGCTTTTGTTACTAATATTGCACAAAGATGAACTTATATGTTTGTAGCTAGCTAAACCGAAGAAGGTGATAAAAAGATCAAAGAAAGAAAGAAAAAGGAAGGGGTGAACGTATGCAAAGATTTCCTGACAAGGAAGAGTTATTGAGAAGGAAAAATCATGAGGAGATCATTTCTAGGTTCGAGGAAAAGTTTTTTATTTACTTTGGAGTCATGGAAGTCAAACCCGAGCAAGAAACGAGCACCCGGGAAGCTAAAACGAAGAAAATAAAAAGTGCAAAAATCTGAAAATCAATCCAGCCGTTAGTCTCCTCCTTCGGGTCGTTTTGACCAAAAATATGGGCAAAAAGTGAATCCAGTCGAACAACCCGAACTCGTAGCCGTTTTGACCAAAACTAAAGAAAATGAAAGGAGCCGTTCGACCAGGTCGAGGAGCCACCCGACTGCTTTCAAAATTGTTTGCAAAACCTCATTTAAAGCTACAATTAAGTGTTATAATGATTAAAGTTTGATCATTTCCTTTCCTTTACTCCCCTAGCACGTTTTTGCCTCCTCCTCCAAGCTTCCTAAGCTTATATATACACCCCTAGACTCTTAACCTAAGTGTGCATTACTTGAGAAACCATTACCCTAAATCTACCTTACACCCTAAGGTTGGATCATTAATTTCCTGACCCAAAAAGCTAAGATCTCTACCCTCATTCAAGAAGTTCCAAAAGTGGTTGCTCTTGCTAGTGTTTTTGTCATAGAAGATTGGAGGTGTTTAGAGTGCTACAAATCCAAGTCTTGTTTCTTTCGTAATCAATTAGGTATAATTCCATTATGTTTATGAATTACATGTGTTTTATGAGAATGATTGAATTTTATGTCATGTGTTGGTTATTTTTTTATGTTTATAAAGTGATTGTTGGATACTTGTGTGGAAAAATATTGATTTAAGTATGAATGTTTGATAAAATATGCATGAGGATATGATTTCTTTATAAGTTTGTTTGAAAAATCATTTGTGTAAATAACTTGTTAGATAAATTCTTAAAATCGGATCTAGAGGTCGAAAGGATTTCCGATAAAGTTTTTATCCCAAAAAGTTAGTGCACGAATGAGTATGGTATTTGGTAATTGACACCTACCAAATAGACAAGTTAAATAAACTTATGTTGATTCAAACTCGAGTATAGGTCGAAAGGACTCGAATGAACGAATTTTGCAAATCAAGTTTTTTGAACAAATGACGTGTGAGTATTGGTTTTGGTTGTGTTCATAGGTCGAAAGGGTTCCCATCAAACTAATATTAAAACGAATCTTTCATGAAATACACCATGGATTGAAAATCGTTTACAAAAGATTTGTGCATAACTTTCTTTTTGTTTTAACCAAATAAACTCAAACACTCATACGAGAAGATACGGATTCCCATTTCGTTTATTTTAATTCCATTTGTTCATTTTGTTTTACATGGTAATTAGGTTTGTGACACCCTTGTTACTTTATCTACTAAAAATTATTTTACACCAAATCCCTTGGGACGATCCCGACTTACCCACCTTTACTACTACAGACGAGTATACTTGCTCGTATGCGTTTTTGTCTAAGAAAAGTAGCCGTGTCATAAATTTAAAACATGCATAATAAACAACGCATCATGTATTTAATGTTATTATACTTAATTGTTGACCTTGTTAAAATTGTTTTTTATACACAGCACCTGGATTTATGGGTCGATCTAATGTGGTATTTTAGAGAACTTGACGCAGATTGGGCTATGGTAAGCCCTTATTTCTTACCATGCATCCTAGGTGGAACAATGCCTAACTATTATTCTAATGGCGTAAGGTATTTTATGCCATGGCGAGATGTTAAGAAGGTGTGTTTTATACCAACTTTACTTATACCTAAGTTGGAATTTTATTTAAACCAAATTATATAATTGTATTTATTAAAATAGGTATATTTTTTGGTCAATGAACCAAAAAAACTAGTGTCTAGCTGAGCTTTAAATCTGTAGTGGAGTGGTTACCTTTTATGATTCTCTTGGTTGGGTTAGCGGAAATAAGAGACCATTGTGAAGAAAAATGAAGAGAAGTTTGCCAGATCAGCTTCCCTTATATCTAGATGAGCATGAGGTTTTGTAGAGCAAGGGCATATCTGTTGAGAACTATAAAATCACATACATGTTTCCAAATGTTGTTGAGCAAGCAGACCTATTTGGCAGTTGTGGTGTATGGGTCTGTATTTATTATATACAGATTGTGCCGTAAGCAAACATTAACATTCGATGACCCTCTACAAACAGCCCTAGCCTGTTGTAAACGGATGCTTGAATACTTTTGGAACCACAAGGTGCTAGCAAAAAAACTGTATTAGTTGATAAAGGTACATACCAATGCATCATCTAGTTACTTTATTGCTCAAGATTTATTTATAATATACTTTACCATTCCCCTTCCAAGGCCATTTTAATGAATCAAATTTCACGTATAGGTTAATCAACTTAAATCATTTTATTTACAATCAAGTAGATGTAATATGGCATGCAAAATGTTTTTAGAGTCTGTGAAACTAAAAGTATTTGGTGAGCCAACACTATACCAAGTACAACAAAGTACACCAAAACTAAATGCTTCCTTTAAGTTAGGTTTATTGGTATCAATGCTCTAGCTTTATTTAAGTAAGTCTTCTTTGTCACTTTGAATCTTCATAGTCTACACTTATAATCTTTACCTAAAATCATCATTTATCTTATTATTCAAATATTCATAAAATGTCAGACCGCATACCATTTGAACTACTGATTGTGTCGTTGTGTGGTTATGATTTATGATTCAAGTTTTAAATTTTTATTTTGCTGACTTTACCAAAAATAACACTTTAACGGGCAGTGTATCCGGTCAGATGGGAGTTTCGTGGTAAGTAGGGTGTCGATCACTAAGAGCGAGAAACAATCTTTCAATTTATTAATATTTTGGTTATCTAAACTAAGTTAATTCTATTCTATGTTAAACCTGTGCTAAACCTATGTTAATCCTAAATCTAATGGATAAAGGGGATTTTCAGCCTGAGAGACTGACACGGGTTTTGTGGTGACTAAAATCAACTTAAAACACTAAAACACACGCAAGGAAATTGACAGAAGATAAAAGAGCGGTCTAGCCAAATATAATAAAATTGTATTAACCATTATTAATCCAATCAGAACGTTGATTTGTTTATTTAGTGCAATGATTAGTTATCTTGATGCGGCATATCATTCTTAAGAATTATGCGGTACTTCTTCCTAAGACCTAGATACGAAGAATCCTGTCAACGTATCCGCATAAAGCATCCTTATTTGCTGATTATAATCTATCTTAGGTATTAAAGCAATGGTGATCTTGTTAAACTCTAGCTCATAGAGACTTTACCCACTTACTGCCTAAAGGCAATTCATACACTAGTAGTCCGCTAACCAAGTCTTTACCAATTAATTAAGAACGTACTCGTTGATCCCAAGGTCACCTACCGGTCCAATTAAGCTCACAATCTAAGGGCAAAGATAGGTTATTATGTGTGATCCTATTGGTCTAGATGTATAAATCACTTGGTCCGTATCACTAGATCCAGTTAAATGATAGGTCGCATACAAAAGCACGTAAACAAGTATAAACTGATAAACATAAACAAGCAACCAATGATAAATTAAGCAATCGAGATAAATAAACCAAATATTCAGATCTTCATAATAATGGCTAATACCCGAAGGTATTAGCCTTTAAACGTCATAATCAATACAAAAGTAATAATTTAGCCAAGGTAAACTAACCGAGTTAACGAATGATACCAAAAATTGAAGGATTACAAGTGTATAGGATATTACAAGTTATTTCCTATGGAATTAATTACGTTGCAAGACCTCTTCTGCTCTTCTTCTCCTCTGAAAATTGACTTTTGTGGTTTAGGTATCGAAAATATGATATAGCACACTCAAAACTCATTTTGAATTTTCTATTTATAAGGTCTGGAAAAAGGTCAATACGACGTATCGAAAGGCTTTGATACGGCGTATTGGGGATTTCTTGGAGTAGGGACCACGTTCGATATCTTCCAGAATATTTTATTTCCATAGCTTGAATACGGCATATTGGTCTTCCCTTGATACGGTGTATTGATCTTGTTTCCTTCGTGGTCTTTTGTGAAGTGCAGGTACAGATACGCCGTATCTTCCTTGATGGATACGGCGTATTGGATGTCAAAACATTAATCTTCAAATGTCTTCGTTTAAGCTCCAGAATGCGTGCCTTTTTGCTAATCCTCACCAAGTACTCCATAATTACTGCAATTATCAAATACAAACGATTAAGTAACAATTCTTTGCAATAATTAAACTAAATGGGTTATTTACATGGGATAAATGATGTTATAAAAGTGATGTTATTTGATGTCATCAAATATCCCCCACTTGAATCCTACTTGTCCTCAAATAGCCTTTAGAAGTTTATAAAAATGGATCCTTAAGGATTTTTCCGTTTAAGCATTTATTTGATCTATTACAAGTACACAACCAAACACCCCACGATATAGGTAGATGAAAACACTCAAATCACTCAACTAATCTATGTGGTAACATGTAACTAATTAGCTCAATTGCTTGGTCGTGATGAGTATTCTATCATAGGCTTGGCAAGGATACACATCTCCACCACTAGAGCTAAGGAGTAACAAGTTTATAAACGTAAAATGGGTTTTTATTATAAGGCTTAGGGTTGATCATTCTACAATCTTTCACTAAAAGTACCACACCAACAAGGCAGCTGAAGCACACATACATGGCCGTAACGACGGAATAGACATGTGTGCACAATCACATCCTCATTCGAGTTTAACCAAGGGTTAGGATGAAGAATGATATAGGGTAGGGATCTTCTAACTTTCACCAATAGTAATAAACCAACAAGGCAGTTGAATCATGCATACATGGTCGTAACGACGAAAAAGACATGCATGTTCAATCACATCCTCATTCGCGTAAAACTCATGGTTAATGATTAGGAAAGGGAAATAAATTGTTGTTAAATAAAAATTACGAAACAAATAGACTAAGTCCAAAACAAATAAGGCACAAGTTGCTAGACACTTTTTCCTAACCGTTACCATGAAAAAGACACAACTATTTACAAACGTCTTGATCATAGATCAAAAACAACAACCTAAGTTGGCGTTCCCGTAACGGTTAACTTCCTAATCATCCCACACTTTACATACTTTTACAAGGCAAGTGGCGATATCTACCACTTTATACAAAACTTTACATCGTTGACTTATAAGACGTATCAACGAATAATCGATCCTTCGTATAATTCCTTCAGTCTAAGCTTTTGCGAAACGATTATCTTCAAACTTTCCTCCTTTTTTTGTTGCAATTTTTCTAATTCTTTCATTTTTTAACATGCTAACTACGAAACACGGTGTAATTTCACCATCTTCACGATCATAATAACTCCAGATAATTCCTTTGATAATTCTTCATTCTTTGGACGTACCAATAATTGTGCTGGTAGTAAAAATACATGAGTTTGACTACTTTATACATTCCCATTTGCAATGTGCAAATTTCTTCCAAACCGTACCAAAGATAGAAAATTGACACAAGACTCGAGAAATACATACTTTACACTTTAAGCAACTAGCAACTGATAAATAGACTTAATCTAACAGGGTAGGCTAAGGTGTAACGAAACAAACAGTTGGTGTTATTCCTAAAGGATTGGCTCTATTGGTTTTTCTAGGGGTATCTTACTCTTAAGATGAGAGTAAACAAAGGGTTATACGGGAATTTAACTAACCAGTGTAATTAGTTAATAAAACAACATATAAAGGCTTTTTGGGTGTAATCCTAGAAATTTACCAATTTAAACAAGTTACTCCATCTAAATCCATAGTTCTCATTATTGTGGTCTCGAATAGATATACCAAGCCAAGTTCTAAAGTCTACAACATCACTGGCACACTCATATTTTGTGGAATTTAGGTAAACATTTAGAAACGGATAAGGTTAAATCCTCACAATATCTAATAAGGGTTATTGTGTGCAGGTTATGTAACAAGTAATTTCACAAAAGTATGCTTGAATTTTTTTTAAATTTGAGCATAATTTAAGCATTTTATGTGAAAAATAGGACAAGTATACATTCTAATTCCCATCCTCCCACTTGAATTATACAACGTCCTCGTTGTATAGATAAAACATTAAAAACGAGAATTAAAAGAATTAGAATGAGAAACTCCCTTGATATTTTGCTCGGTAGATTCTCTAAGTTGAGTTTATAAGTAAGAATGTGTGTTGTAAATGCGTCTGTATTCCAGCATGACTACAATCACACATAGGATTCCAGATGATCAATACTTCACTAACTTCGTCAATTTCTTTATAGCGAAGTCCTGTGCAAAATATAGGAAAAACATGCAAAATCCTATCTCGGGTATCTACGGTTAATTAAGTAAGCTAAATAAACTGTACATGAGACCAATACGCCGTATCCATAAACTCGAATACGCCGTATTGAGAAACCTATAAAAAGTATCTAAATACGGGCCAGTCTGTTTAATACGCCGTATCATGTACATGAATACGCCATATTGACAGAACTGGCAATAATGTTTAAAGTGCATAAAAAATAAAGGATTGATAACGTCAAGACATGCAATACGCCGTATGGTAGGGAGCGGATACGCCGTATTAAGGTCTGGGAAGACATACTCGATAAAAATAAATAACAATCTGGGTTGTCTCCCGGGAAGCACTTTTCTTTCAGCTAGTCTTTAAGTTAGACTTTTTCTTCAGCTTCTTCACCATTCCATCTCATGCACGCTAACGTGCCCGCGTGTGAGTCATTCTTCCATTGATGGATCTCGGATAAAACTCGATCCTAGATTCAAAACTCCATTGTAGAATCTCTTTAGCTTTTGGTATGAGTGTGAGATCCCATTCATCTTATCTTCTTCACTCATCTTCAGTAATGGCGGGATCTTGTTCCATTGTTCATTAGTGAGGTGTTCAAACCATAGATGTGATCTTGCCATTTGATAAGTCATCTCATCATTACCATTGTATATGGTAATCATTCCTTTAAATCGTTTTGACTTGACTCTAATTTCTTTGCAACACTCTTTTCTAACTATTACATCACCCATTTCTTCATCACGATAACGATCCATGTCTTCTATCACCGCAAAATCTATCACAAAAGAGAAAGTTCTAACAAAGATACGTGCATTCATAAAGGCTCCAACTACACTTTTCCTTGTCTTTCATTATAGAGTTATAAAACCTTTTAGACATCATATTAATGGACAAGAGAGGGAAGAAATTAGCATCTATATGTTCATAACCTATCGTGCAAAAGAACCTCAAATTGTAAGCATTATTGACATGAATCTTCCTTTCGAGGTCGCTAAAACTAAGACAATCCTCAATTCCGTTGGTGATCTTATCATCATCATCATGCCTACTTTTGACCATTTCATTGATGGGTGTATCAATTACCTCACCTTCCTCAATGGTGGGTCCTAAGTCAACTACTTGATTATGCCTAAGTTCTAATGGTTCGTTTAGATCACTTAATTCAATGTAATCCTTAAATTTAGGGTCATGCGATCTATTCTTCCTCAACACGTTGCCCATTAGCCTAGCTTCTAAATCAAGTTCTGTATTCTTAATCAAACTTAATGCATAGACCCTCTTAATTATGTTTTTTAACGGCAAAAATACAGACCCTCTTAATTATGTTACTAGTAGGTTTATTACTTTTAAAGAAAATTTTATCATTCTCAACGCTTAAAGTTATCTTTGCTTTAAACACGTTTATAATAGCATGAGCAGTAGACAAGAAAGGTCTTCCTAGGATCAAGGGCACTTTGACATCCTCGGGCATATCAAGAATTATAAAGTCTACGGGGAAAACAAATTTACCAATACCTAGTAGCACATTTTCAGCAATTATATTTCATGCTCCTATCTGCTAATTCAACTGTTAACTTAGTGTGAGCTAATTCGCCTAAACCTAAGTTAAGGTAGGTCAAGAGAGGCATGACACTTACGCTAGCTCCTAAGTCAGCAAGGGCATTATCAAAGCAAACATAATTAATATAGCAAGGTAAAGTGAAACTCCCTGGGTCAATCTCTTTTTGGAGTATGGATTTATCGATACGTGAAGCTTCATATGAGTAAGCTTCCGAGAATTGCGGTCTATACGATCCCTTCTTTTCCTCACAGTAGTAATCATTCAGAAGACTTGGAAACAGGATTGTCGTCTGTCTTGACTCGAACATGAATCTTCTGTTCTGTGGAGTGGATACGGCGTATTTGGGTGATCCAATACAGCGTATCGGGTATGAATCAGCTTCAGCAGTGGTCAAAATTGATTTGACATGATCTTTCGGGTTGGCTTCAATAGAGCTAGGTAGGCTACCAAATCCTCTTTCTTGTAGTACCTTGCTTATTTGCTCGATTTGAATCTCCAGAGTTTTAATTGAATCTCCTTGGTTTTGTACGGCAGCATCAGTCGAAGCTCGAATTTCTTTAATCATGTTGGATTTTTCTTCATGTGTCTTTGCTGATTCACTCATAAACTTGCTCAAGGTTTCTTCCATAGATTGCATTCGTTTTTTGTACGAAGGGTTTGCATTGTTCCTCTGGTAGAATCCTGAAGCTGCTGCTCTATACCCCCCTCCTTGGAAAGGTCCACTAAATTGAGTGTAGTAAGCTTCTTCGAGGGTTTTACCTTCTTCTTTGAGTGGGCAATCTTTGGTGTAGTGGGGCCCTTTACATTGTTCACATCCTACTTGAGCAGCATAAACCTTGTCATTCACCTTCTTGATTTCTCTTCCAAGATTATTAAGTTGTGCTTGTATGGCTGTCAATCAGTCAGAAGTTTCAGTACTTCTTGTCCTAGATATTCCATTGTGCCATTTTTGAGAGTATTCAGCCATTTCTTGGATGGCTACTTTTGCATCGGCAGCAGTCTTAGACGGTATTGCACCTTTTGAATCAAGAATCTGTCTAGTTTGGACATCCAATCCGTTATAAAAACAAGATTACCTCCTGTATCTCCATTAAATAGTATTGAGGACACTTCATCAAGAGTTCTTTAAATCGCTCCCATTCATGGTAAAGGGTTTTATTTGTTTCTTGCTGAAAGTTGTTGATCTCTTCCATTTTCTTCGCAGTACGAGCAGGTAGGCAATACTTGCTTGGAAACTTTGTCTTAAGATCTTCCCAGTTTGTGATTGAACTAGATGGTTTGTTTCTTAGCTAACGACTCGCGATCTAGTAAGGGACATAGGGAAGACTCTAAGCATCACTTGGTCTTGAGTTATATTAGGGATATGAAATAAATCTACAATCTCAAGAACTTTCTCAATGTGTTCGTTCGCGTCTTCATGATCCGAACCGCTGAAGGTGTTTTCACGTAGTTTCTTGAGAAATTGGCCTTTTAATTTAAAGTTATCTTTGTCATCGATTTTAGGCCTAGAAATTCCCGATCCATAGTCAGCTCGAGTTTTGCTCATGTATTGTTCCATGGTTTCCGCCATTGTTTCCCCAACTTCTTCTTCGGAATATTCTTCTAAATCAGAAAATAGATTGAATTCCAGTGATCTAGATTCGTCAAGACTTAGTGTCTTGAGAAGCTTCCTAGAGGATCTAAATTCTCGTTTCGGTTCCTTGAAGGGCGTAAATAGTTCCTTAGTTGAACTCCTTGTCATGCACTACCTGAAACAAGGGATAAACAATCAGTGGGATGGGCTCAGGAGAAAGAAAACACAGATATACGGAAATCGAATGCGAAAATCCAGTTCTGTTACTATATCAGATAATCAATACGTCGTATTCAATGGATCTGAATACGCCATGTTAATCTTTTGAACGAATACGCTGTATTGGATAAGAAAGTTGGACACGCCGTATCCAATGGAAGTGGATACGCCGTATCAGGTTATCGACTAGAACATTGTATTAGAGAACAATTAAACACACAAACAATTAAACTAAGCAAACAATACAAGCAAAAAATTAAAGACAAATATATAAAATTATACACTAATCTAAATTACACTAATCCTAAGGGTTAGATTAATCTAATGTTAAAAACCAGTATATCAAAAAAAATCAAGATTAAATTTTCACTCCCCGGCAACGGCGCCAAAAACTTGATTGTGTCGTTGTGTGGTTATGATTTATGATTCAAGTTTTAAATTTATATGTCGCCGACTTTATCAAAAACAACACTTTAACGGCCAGTGTACCCGGTCAGATGGGAGTTTCGTAGTAAGTAGGGTGTCGATCACTAAGAGCGAGAAACAATTTTTCAATTTATTAATATTTTGGTTATCTAAACTAAGTTAATTCTATTCTGTGTTAAACCTATGCTAAACCTATTTTAATCCTAAATCTAATGGATAAAGGGGGTTTTTTAGCCTGAGAGACTGACACGGGTTTTATGGTGACTAAAATTAACTTAAGACACTAAAACACACGCAAGCAAATTGACAAAAGATAAAAGAGCGGTCTAGCTAAATATAAGAAAACTATATTAACCATTATTAATCCAATCAGAACGTTGATTTGTTTATTTAGTGCAATGATTACTTATTTCAAGGCGGCATATCATTCTTAAGACTTAGGCGGTACTTCTTCCTAAGACCTAGATACGAAGAATCCTGTCACAATTAAACGTATCCGCATAAAGCATCCTTATTTGCTGATTATAATCTATCTTAGGGATTAAAGCAATGGTGATCTTGTTGAACCCTAGCTCATAGCGACTTTACCCACTTACTGCTTAAAGGCAATTCATGCACTAGTAGTCCACTAACCAAGTCTTTACCAATTAATTGAGAACGTACTCGTTGATCCCAAGGTCATCTGCCGATCCAACTAAGCTCACAATCTAAGGGCAAAGATAGGTTATTATTTTTGATCCTATTGGTCTAGATGTATAAATCACTATATGGAGAGTCATCCTGACATCTAGATTACTTGGCCCGTATCACTAGATCCAGTTGAATGATAGGTCGCATACAAAAGCACGTAAACAAGTATAAACTGATAAACATAAACAAGCAATCAACGATAAATTAAGCAATCGAGATAAACAAACCAAACATTCAGATCTTCATAATAATGGCTAATACCTGAAGGTATTAGCCTTCAAACGTCATAATCAATACAAAAGTAATAATTTAGCCAAGGTAAACTAACCGAGTTAACGAATAATACCAAAAACTGAACGATTACAAGAGTATAGGATATTACAAGTTGTTTCCTATGGAATTAATTACGTTGCAAGACCTCTTCTACTCTTCTTCTCCTCAAAACTCGTTTTTGAGTTTTCTATTTATAAGGTCTGGAAAAAGGTCAATACGGCGTATCGAAAGGCTTCGATACGGCGTATTGGGGATTTCTTGGAGTAGGGACCACGTTCGGTATCTTCCAGAATATTTTATTTCCATAGCTTGAATACGGCGTATTGGTCTTCCTTGGATAAGGCGTATTGATCTTGTTTCCTTCGTGGTCTTTTGTGAAGTGTAGGCACAGATACGCCGTATCTTCCTTGATGGATACAACGTATTGGATGTCCGAACAATAATCTTCAAATGTCTTCGTTTAAGCTCTAAAATGCGTGCCTTTTTGCTTATCTTTACCAAGTACTCCATAATTACTGCAATTCTCAAATACAAACGATTAAGTAACAATTCTTTGCAATATTTAAAATAAATAGGTTATTTACATGGGATAAATGATGCTATAAAAGTGACGTTATTTGATGTCATCAACTACAAATCGAGATAATGAATAGACTTCCCATGAAGTCTTTACTCTAGTTTCGTATTGTATCGAAGAACTGGAAGTCTTGAATAGACTGTTCCACCTTCGTCTTTACATACGGTGTTCGTAAGTCTCACAATGATTTATTTTATTCAACCTATAATTAAGGTTTTCAATGTTTTATGTTATCCATAGATGAAAATTTAATCCGCATCCTAGTAGATACAAACCTCCAACTTTCAAAACATAAACTAATTGGTACTTCTCATGGGCTTTGGTGTTTTATTTGGTAATAACATGTTGGCTACTATTTGGAACCCATCAATAAAAAATTCTATTGGGATTTTTGTCCCTAGTTTCACTACTCAACCAGATTCTGATAAAATTCTTTTAGGCTTTGGTGTCCGTCCTGACAATTTAGACCCAACCATTATGCATATTTCATACTCGTGCTCCGGACAAGGAAATTGATATGTGTTTGTGTTAACACTGAGCTCTTTAACCTGGAACCAACTTGATAATAACTGTTTACCTCGCGAATCAATCAGATTCAAACGTTCAAGTCAGGCAGTTGTAGGTCGCTTTATTTATTGGGTTGGTCATGAAAGGTTTTTTACCGATAGTGGTATTAGTTTCAAGAATTACCTACTAGTTTCATTTGATATGATTACCCACCAATTTCAAGTCATTGACATACTTGACATCTTAATACGAGGGCTATTAGTTCCGTTATATATTTCTAATCATGGAAACTCTCTCGTACTATCTGGAAATATAGTTACACCTGATTACCATGTATTTTGCGGTTTCCTGTTATCGATTAATGGTGGTTCTATAACATCGTTTATGATAATCTTCACCATCCCCTTCCCTTATTTTCTTAAATTACTGGGTTTTAATAACCATGATGAACCAATAGTGGAAGCAGCTATCGACCACATTATGGCTCACTCGGTACAAGTGTACAACCCAATTTCACAATCATTTAAGAATGTTGATATCCAAGGAAATGTTAGTTCGTTCTATGTTGGCCCGCACAAAGAATCACTGATTCTTCTTACTTACCCAGATGGTTTAATTTATTGTGCAAGCTAATCTTCTTGCAATTATGTGGATTGGAGCAAATAAAAGTGTTTCATGGATGTGGTGAATGTTTACAGTCATGGCCTGTTTCTATTTCATAATTATGTAACCGTCCTTGAATATTTGTTGTCTTTGATTACGTTTTCTATGTTGTTTTGTTTAGATTGTGGTACTTTTATGTTTCTGACTATTAAGTGTAGGAAAACATGTCATTATATAAGTTTTGTATGCGGGTAGGTCTGTAACCACTTATCTACCTACTCCTTCCGTCTCAAATTTATTGTCCCCTATTGACTTTTCAAGTCTTTTTCTTCCGACTTTGACCTTAAATATTTTTATTTATGTTATGTAATATTTGATGAAAATTATAACAATGAAAATACAATCAAAAACCAATCAATTCATATATTTTGCATCAAGTATACCATAACACAAACAAAAATATTTAAGGTCAAAGTTCAAAGAAAAAGACCGAAAAAGTCAATAGGGGACAATAATTTTAGGACAAAGGGAGTACAATTTTTAATCTCCAAGTTAGTAGTTTGTATACGAAACTAGTAACTATTTTTTATCTTTTGCATTTACCACTAATTCTTAGATAACCAGAGATTAAAGTTATTAAATCCTAATAAAATTTAGATTGTCAACTAAACAACTATAGTAACACATACTAGGATACTGCATAGTTCTATGAAAATTCGACATTTTTAATATCATATTCGGCATTAAGACTTTGTGCCATATATCTAAGGCTTCTATCTACTGCTTCAAAACAACGTCGATCATTCATAGGAGCCTCATCCCAGATTATAAGATATGTGTCGGCCAATAATTTTCCAAGGTGAGTGTTTTTTGTAATCCTACACAGAGATTCTTTTGTTAATTCAAGTGGGAGTTTAAATCTAGAGTGCGCAGTTCGGCCTGATGGGAGAAGCAAAGAAGCAATACATGATGACGCGACTACTAATATAATGTTTCCTTCCGAGCGTAAGGTGCTATTGATGGTTTTCCATATGAAATGTTTACCTGTTCCCCCATGGCCACAGACAAATATGAGTTCTTATTGGTTTGTTACATTGGCATTTGTGATGAAATCGTATATTATTTTCTGCTCGATGTTTAATTTTGGGATGAATCATTCTTTTTTTGCATCAGTGCTTCTCGGTTTTGATTCCTTTCTTCCATTAGTAATCTGTTGGCTAACTGAGCTAGTAGTCCTTCAGGAGGCGCTGGCAGGCCAAAATGCTGCAATGATTTACCACAACTGTTGAGGATCACCTCAATTTCATACAATATGTATCCTTGTAAGTTACTGTCATTAAGATGATAGTTTGGGATATGTACAATTTCTGAGACTTTTGATGGGATATCATGACCCATTTCTTTCTAGTATTTTCTCCAATGTTTGGAGGGATCGGTCACGTCAAAGTGGATGAGCAAATGAGCAAAAGGAAATCTCAGTTCGGCCGATATTGCAGAGACACATGCTTCTTGAATTGCAACGTCCCGCTCTTTATCGTCGCCAAGCAGACCCAACGCTTCACATGCAGCTCGACAATTAGGATAAAGGATACCGTTAACAGTTTGCACCTCAGGGAAGTCTCTGCAACCTTTTTGATGACACAATAGCATTCGAAAGTAGAATAGTTCCCCGGAAGTTGGGTGGACATATGCCAGACGCCCAATGGATGATTTATTGGTCCGCCGTGGTGACCAGCTTTTACGGTCAGCATACCATACAAACTCTGATGGAAATTCCAAATATGTTAAGTGTTAGCATGTTTCATGAGCGTCGTTATAAGAAAACTATTTAGTGAGTGTCGTATTTTTCCTGCCAGGAAGGTTGACAACTGATTCTAACCGTCTCTATCTCGGAAAGTAACTCGCTGCATGTCTTTTAGATGGACGACCAATATTTGGACAGTGGGTTCTCTGTAATGAATATCAAACTTCAGAATTTTCCAGCATGCTTTGTGAGGGCATATGAACCGGCCTTCGAGATAGATTTGAATTTCATCTACTTGCGACTGTGAAGGGCCTGCTACGGTTGAAGATTCACCAATAGGCCTGGAAACTCGAGTAAATATTCTATTTGTGCCTTTTTAGATGTACTTGAAGAGGTATTTTATTAGCATGCTCCATCCATAATACTCGACGTTGATGTGAGCCTGGAATGCTAGGCACAGGTCACGATTATATGGAACTACGTAGCTGTTGTTTAAATCGAGTTGATGCTTTGTTGTAGAGACACTCGTGTCTCTTCTCTGATAATGTACATGCCTATTGTCATCGACGAACGTTTTAGGTGTGTACTTTTTTGGGAACTTCTTACTGCACTGATCACCTTGCATACATGGAGCGCTCAAATTAGCAGCTCTACATGGTTCGTGTATCATCATTTCTGAAACGATTTTGTATCCAGATGGGTCAATATTTGGGTCTGGTAGCTCAGCTGAAATGAAGTGGTCGACGTCCTCTGCATTTCGTATCTTGGTCGTTGAATCCACCCAAAGTAAAGTGTGGCAATATGGTAGACCGCGCTTTCGAAATTCAACCGTATACAACACTCTCAAAAGAAACAAAGATTAGTAAAAGTTTATGATTGAGTGTCGATGGAATAAACATTTGTGGGAAAACATATGTTATCATACCTCCTGTTACATATCCAAATCTTTGTTCGTTCTTGAGAAAATCGAGGAAAACTTTAATCTTTTGCTCAAAAGCATGGCATACGATATCTGCTTTGTCAGAAGTAGTAAGTTTTAGATATTGAGCCATGTATCTTTTTATCTCCGATCAATTCACGTTACATGTGAATGTGATAAAGAAGGATTACCAAGTTTCTGGCAAATCGCTAGAGCGTCTAAGTAGTGGGCATACATATAGCGTGGTCCTCTTGTAGAAGACATAGGTAGTATGAATCTTCCTCCAACTTCGTACCCGTCTCTTCCCCTCTTGAAATTGCGTCATATAGCCCCGACAGATAGTCGCTTCTGATATCACTTTGATGTTTTCGTACAAAGTCTAGGCGATTTTGTTCTATGCAGCAGAAAACACCGACTATGTATTGTTGGAAAAGCCTTCCTCCTCTGAAAAGCAGGTTGTATTGATTAACACGGTGATGCAATTGATATGTGTAATACGCAAGCATCGTTACCCTCTTACCATTAGCTGATTTCAATTTGAGTTTTATGTGAAATCCTAACTGTCCATAAATGAACAACAAGGGGAACTGTAGTGACATATAGGACGGGTGCAACTTGTTGATTCTTTGAGGTGGCCCATCTTTTTGTTGGATTATGACATCAAAGTCAGTGCGACTTGTAGGGCCGTTGTAAAAAACTATCGCCCCAAGAGTGTTGGATGTAGGTAGTTCATAACCTCGCGCTCCTTCAGCGTTGTAGAGCCTTATTTTGAATTCTGCATTTATCTATCGCCGTTCTAAATAGTTGCACCAACTCGTTGTGAGCATCCAAAAATGAATGAGGCCTTGCACGATTTCTAAGTCTAAGTTGCTGTTATCCAACCCTCTAAAGTGTCTCATTCTATTCTGAACTTCGTTTTCTGTGTCATAAATATATAGCTGTAGAAACCTCGATGGGTCTCCCGTAGCTGGGCACAACGATCTAATCCAGTGATACACCTAAACGGAGGCTTTGAAGAGATAATGACCTCTTTCAGTGTTTATTGACTCGTGAATCTTGGCTCTGAATGAAGTCATTGCAAACATGTGATTGTATGCACGGATGTTTTCCATAAAATGTTTGTTTTGGAGAATGTGTTTAATATGTTCAGGAGGATTAGGTTCTGGTTGCATGTAAATTCTTCCCCCTTCACAACATAAGTGGTACTCAACTCTTCCGTGGTTAGAGTGCCCTTTAAGAGGTTCTCTATACCAGAATGCGGCCCCACAAAAGCGAAAACGCTGGTCACAATCTCCCAAGTCGGCATAAACTGGCGAGGGGCCTGCATTCAACGTTTTGCAACACGTCAATGAATTGCAAAAGGGAATTATATCACTGACAATAAATTTATTGAACCAAATGAAAGGACTACAGGAAGATACAGATAAGGTGCTTCCCTTCGCTATGAATAGCACTGCAGCCTTCCCCACTGTTGCGTGCAACTGTAGCTTTTCAACGAGCTGCACGACCGACAAAAGTACTTCCAATTGTGACAGTAAAGCTGCACACAATTTATGGGATGGCCATTTCGCCTGTCGATGATCTTGGTTGAATGTCTTCACGCATTCTTTTATGGTGGCTTGAAGCTGAAGGATCAGCGTGGTTGAAATATATTAATGAACATAGAAAAAATTTAAAAAATGAACACAAACAATAAACAATAAACATACGACATGAAAGTATAAAAACAAATAATTACCTTCAGTGTGAAGGAAGGATGAGTTTGTGGAGTCATTGTGCACAGACTGTGGTTCCAACTCTGTTAAAATGATTAGCTTCTGGAAAATTAGTTGAAAACTGTGGTCTTACATTCCACGTACAGAGCGTAGAGTATTTTTGGAAGACGTCAAAATTGGAGTGTTGCGTAGCATGACCAGCTTCTGGAAAGTTAGCCGAAGACCGTGGTCTTACATTCCGTGCACATAACTGAGAGTATTTTTAAAAGACATCAAAATCAACGTTTAGTTGTGACTTGCGTTTCGCATAAACTGAAGTAGTTCTCTGAACATCTGACGTTGTTCCTAGAAGATAACATGTCGATAAAAAAAGAGAGATTTGAGACGAAATGCCAAAAAGTCTTACTCAACAAATATATGGTAGGTTACAAATACCTTTCAAAGATGCAATGTGCGTGGGATTGTTGTGTACCGATGACCGCGGTCTTGCATTCCCTACGCAGAGCTGAAAGTATCTTTGGAAAACTTCCAAATCGGCATGTGGCAGCGGTCTCACATTTTGACCACTGGATTGAGGCTGCACCTGGGAGCCGCAAAAGTTGAGTGCAAACTGAGTATTTGGGCTTCCGTAACTTGAAGAAGATCCAAATACATCCAAGGCTACGTCTAAACACAGGGACGACCCTTTACAATGCAACTGTGCTGAACATGAGGTTCACCGATCACATAAGATTGTGGAATTGACAGACGTGTACATGAGGACCGATCAACTTGAAGCTACTGGTTAGTAGCTTACGAGAAAGCCGTTGACTGAGGTAACCCTGTATGAAACAATAATTTATAAATTAATTGGAGAAAAAACATGAGCTATTGAAAACAGCAACAAGAAGAGTATGGTCACCTTGCACAGTAGAATTGCTGCCATATGCCCGTGAGTATTCAAAACCGAATTAGCCGGCGCACGGTGTACACATTCTGAAAACGCAAAAGCAAACCCTAGTAAGTACCAACAATATAGAAACTGCCACATATCAAAATAAGACGAGGCAATGTAAAGAAGACAACACAACAATACCAACAACAATAAATTATGAAGTTCACAAAACAAAGTAAGACCTAATGCACCATAAATAATCCAATACGCACACATTATAGGAATGTAATAACAAACCCAAGTAAGTACCAACACACAACAATGTCAACAACAACAGATAAAATAAGACCTAATGCACCATAAATAATCCAATAAGCACACATAATAGGAATGCAATAACAAACCCAAGTAAGTACCAACACACAACAATGCCAACAACAAACAGATAAACACAATGTAATAACAGAAAATGATTCACTCCTAACATTATCAAAAAAATTAAACAATCCACATTCATGAAACCAAAATAAGCACGCGCTGAATATATCAAAATCAAACAATACTGATATAACAAACCTAAATGAGTTTGTTTTTTATATGGGCTTATGTGTTAGGCGTAATGTCTGTGGGATTATCTTTTTGCGATATGAATAAATCAAGTACTTTTGTATAATTTTTTCCCTATTTTGTGACGAAACAATTTTTTTTTTATATTAATTTGTGCGGGTTTATTTTTCGCGTCTCATCGATTTATATAGTTTGTTTTTCGATATGGGCTTATGTGTGTGTCTCATGTCGCGGATATTTTTGATCTGAATAATTATGTACTTTTATAATTATTGTATCATTTTTGTGCCGAGAATCTTTTTTTTATATGTAGCAAGCTTAAGAAAAGAAATCAACCAAAAAAAAAATTTGTCAAATGCGGCCGGTTAACGTAGCTAACAACGTCATAACCGACAGTAGTTTTTAACTCATCTCTGCGGGTAGTTAATTTTTTCTCGCATTAGTTGCGGCCATTATTATTTTTTATTTTTTTCTATTTGTGTCGGTTTTATTTTTCAGCCTCTGGGTTTAGTAGTTTGTTTTTTTTTTCTTATATGGGCTTATGTGTGGGGCTCATGTTTAAAGGTTTTTTTTTTGGCTATACGGGGTTTTTTTTAATATAATTTTATGGGAACATGGCGTTTTTTTATTGTATTCTGTGTGGGTTTATTTTTTCGGTCTCATATTTAATAGTGCGGGTTAATTTTTGCGTTAAAATTTTATTTTTATTCTTTTCTATTTTTTACTTGTGCTGGTTTATTTTTTCGGTCTCATGTTTAATATTTTGTTTTTTTTTATATGGGCTTATGTGTTGGGCCTCACGTCGCGAGTATTTTTTTATCTGAATAAGTCAATATTTTTGTAGTTTTTTTTTTCTATTTTATGCCGAGCGGTTTTTTTTACATTATCTTTATAAAAAAAAAAAAAAAACCAAATGGGCCGGCCCAAAATGGGAGCCCATTGGGCCGGGCACTGTGTTGCGAGCCATTATTATTTTTTATTTTTTTTATTTTGTGTGGTTTTATTTTTTCAGCCTCATGTTTAGTAGTTTGTTTTTTTTTCTTATATGGGCTTATGTGTGGGGCTCATGTTTAAAGGTTTTTTTTTTGGCTATACGGGGTTTTTTTTAATATAATTTTATGGGAACATGGCGTTTTTTTATTGTATTCTGTGTGGGTTTATTTTTTCGGTCTCATATTTAATAGTGCGGGTTAATTTTTGCGTTAAAATTTTATTTTTATTCTTTTCTATTTTTTACTTGTGCTGGTTTATTTTTTCGGTCTCATGTTTAATATTTTGTTTTTTTTATATGGGCTTATGTGTTGGGTCTCACGTCGCGAGTATTTTTTTATCTGAATAAGTCAATATTTTTGTAGTTTTTTTTTTCTATTTTATGCCGAGCGGTTTTTTTTACATTACCTTAAAAAAAAAAAAAAAAAAACCTAAATGGGCCGGCCCAAAATGGGAGCCCATTAGGCCGGGCACTGTAGCAACACTGCCAAAACGGCAGCGTTTCAAACCAAATATAGTATATATGTATAATAACAAACCCAAGTACCAACACACAACAATGTCTACAAACTACCTAGACTTGAATAAGACTAATGCTCCATTATATAAATCATGAGCTAAGCACACATAATAGGAATGCAATAACAAACCCAAGTAAGTACCAACACACAACAATGCCAACAACAAACAAACAGATAAACACAATGTAATAACAGAAAATGATTCACTCCTAACATTATCAAAAAAATTAAACAATCCACATTCATGAAACCAAAATAAGCACGCGCTGAATATATCAAAATCAAACAATACTGATATAACAAACCTAAATGAAGCTTCTTCCTCCTCCTTAACCAAGCTGAGCAGTGAAAAAACACACCAAACACACCGACACTGTGTGAATCTAAATCTCTAATAATAACCAATGGTGGATTCCACATGTCTATCATGCAATAAACCCCTCAATAGGGCGGATTATAGAGCCCATTTGGGCCGGATTTGGAGCGGGCAAAGAGCTAACTGAAGTGGGTCGGGGAAAAAAACAACATTGAATAAAAAACACGGGCCGGATATGAAACGGGTTGGGCCGGAGTCCACCGGGTCGGAGTTCCTGTCTTTTGTTAGTTTTTGTTTTTCAATTGACTTTTAAAACCCTAAAACCCTCTTTCATCGTGCAATCGTTTGTCTCCTCTCCTCCTAACTATGGCCGTAAGTATCAATCATTAATCTTGTTTTTGTTTCATTACCTTTTAATTAGTATAATCGATTCTGTTTATAAATTTACCGCCAGGTTAGATTCGTTAAATCTGAAGTATTTTTTTAAGGATTTAAGTAGGGCGAAGCTTACTAATTTTAATACTGGTGTGTTTGTATGTTAATTCTTATAATAGTGAATATTGTCCTATAGGGAATTGAAATTTAATGATATTGTTAGATTGCACCGTGCAAGAGTAATGTCGTTAGTTGGTGTTTTTCAAAGTTAAGGTTTTAGCCTTTCATTGCGTAAGTTGGTCACTGGAAGCCGATGTTTAAGTTTCTCGAGTACAGGAGTAAAAAGTTGTTTTTATGTTTGCTGGTGTTTAGATTAGTTTTGAAGAATTGGTTTTTGATTACTGACAAGTTACACTAGTTTACTATATGGTTCAAGATAGATGTTCTGCGATACTAGTTGTTTCTTGAGTATTGTTGATGATTAGGAACTAATATGTTTGAGCATTGTAGACGGTACCAGTTAACCCGAAACCTTTCTTGAACAACTTAACTGGGAAGCCTGTCATTGTGAAGCTCAAGTGGGGAATGGAGTACAAAGGCTATCTTGTCTCTGTTGACTCCTACATGAACTTGCAGGTAACACACTGGCTATATAACATCTCATCTTGTTTTATTTTGTGTTCATAATTTGTATTTGTCGTAATGTTTGCACTGTGCCTTATTGTTAGTGCTAAAATGCATCCGTGTTTTTTTGATACTGAATTAGTTACTCTCTGGTACTGTATTTTGTCAGTTTGCTTTTGTTAAGGTGACAAAACGGGAGGGTTGTGTGGTTTGGGTAACATGTGAAATTGGAATCGAGTCGAAGCTTGTAGGTTGGGTTTTGTCGTTTTGATGACATGAAACACTTTTTTGTCTAAACTTTTGGTAATTATAAATTACAATTACAAAAACTATATATTGTCGCATACGTGATTTAGGAATTTGTAGGCAATAAAGATACACTTTGGGAAATTATTGACACGTTTCATTTTTAACTATTTTTAATTAATATTTTATTCATATTGCCTGTTAGAGATAAAACTTAACTTGTTCTATTTTCTAACTAAATTCGTCGAATTGCTACCTCAAGTTTTGTACTAGGTAATTTGATTGCATCTTGTTATCATGTTAGATGAGCCTCCTACAGGTCATCTTTTCATCGCCTATGAATTAAAGCATACAAGATTATGCTTTTGTTTCAACACATCTTTTTCTATACATATGGAAGTTTGATAAGACTTTATGTATTAACTATATTTCTTGCCTCTAATAAAACTTGATGTTTTATTTTTCCAGCTGGCAAACTCTGAAGAATACGTTGATGGGCAGTTTACTGCAAGCCTTGGAGAGATACTAATCAGGTATGCTTGAGTTGGTGTACTTTATCATAAGTCTAGGGAAACTATAAGTTTGGCTGATTAACTTTGTAGCGCTTTTTGTGTATACACTTTAGAGTTGTTCACGCTACTTGTGATGTCATCCTTGACTTGACTTGGGCTGTTAATAGTTGAGGTTATCTTATGCTCTCATGAAGTAGAGCAAGATTCTGAGCTTATCTGATCATGGAATACTTATATAATAAAGTGACCAATAGGAATAGGAAGCGACGAAGCGTTAGTGCGCTGTATGGAACTAGTACTTAACTAGTTTGCTGTCAAAGTATTGGACCTCGTAGGACACTTTATGCTTGCAGGAATATGTCGAGTCTGGTTGGCTCACCAGCATTTTGTTTAACCCTTTTTCAATTGTTCAAGTGCTTTGCTAAATAAAATTCAAATATGATTACAAGAACTATACCATAAATAATATTTGTGGCTTTGTTTAATTAGGTCACATCACATCCTGTCGGATTTTAACTTTTTCGGCCGCTGCACTTGTTTCATTGGAGGTTATATGACCTTCTAGAGACTTGGGGACAAACTCTATCCTAAATTGACCCCTTTTTTTAGTTAACGGGATGAAATTGCTACCTTATAACCTTTTGACTAAGACCACATCTATCTATATGGTAATGGTTGACCTGGGGCAAGGCCAATGTCATAGAAGTGACATCACTGAACTTTCAAGTATATATCGATCTTTATGACTTTATCCTATGTACATTGGTCGAAATGCAAATAGTTTCAATGCTTCGAGTGAGGCAATATACAGTCTGATTCTCATGCCATTTATAACATGGACACAAATATAAAGTGGCTGAATAACTTGTTCAATATGATGTTCTAGACATTTCACCAAATCCTTGTGGGTTGGTCAATGTTGATAGGTAGTTTGTCTTCTCAACTACCCTTTACGGCTTTACCACAACCTAGGACAAAGTTAAAGTAGTAGGTGGACCTAAACATTTAGTTCTTTTATTTTTGAACGCATGGTATCATATCAACTTCTTAGCTAAGTTAACAGAACATACAAGTCACAAGTCACAACTCAATTATGTCTTTTGAAATATGTCTTTATCAGGCGCTCTTAGTTAATGATCCAAAAGATTTTAAAGTTTATGGACGGTGGCAAAATTGGCATCTCGATTAGATAAAAGTATATACGATGTTATGTGCATTTAAAAATAGACCAGTCGGTTATTAAATTCCTTGACCTATCCATCTTTTTGCTACTTATTTTCATTTTAAAGTTTAGGCGTTCTTTTTTTCATACTTCGTAGAAATGCAGAATCGCCTTGTTGAAACATTGCGATTTCACTGCACTTTTGTGATATTTTCTTATCTTGTTTCTACTGATTTGTTATTTTGGTTTTATTCTTGTTGTTTTGGCTAGTAAGAAAAATATTCCAGTTATAGTTTTGTTCGTTAATGCTTATTGAGCTTACTAGTTTATCAAGTATGGGTCTTTTACAGATTTGAGTAAAATATCCTTGGCTAAAGATTGATGTCTCTGTTTTTAACTTGCAGATGTAATAATGTTCTCTATATGCGAGGTGTACCAGAAGATGAAGAAATAGAGGAGGCAGATCGAGACTAGATAGTGGACACTCTTGCCATTAGATCCATCGTTTTTATTTTCAAACTTTTGTTCTTGTATGGAAGTACCTGTAGATGTTATGATCCAAACGAAGCTCAATTTAGAAAACCTGATCCTTTGATTGGCCGCAAGTTTAACTAGGTAGATGTGGATCCCTTTTATCTTTAGTCCGAGTATATCAGACAATGTTGTATGGTACTTGCTGTTTCTTTTCTAATGTTATGGCAAAAAGATGAAATCTGTTGGTTGACAGATAACAAAACTGTCATTTCGGAACCTTCTTAGATTGAGTTTCGGTTACTGTAAATCTCAAAAAAGAGATAAAAATAACAAGGAATATTAATTGATTAGTTGGTATTCAGAATATATGATTATGGCGAAATCAAATAAATCAATGCCATAAGTTTCAAAATGATTTCTTTTGTTGAATCTTTTTCACTGCTCGATAGATAATTTGATAAGCCAATGATTTTTTTCCGTGTTACAGAATACGGTTAAGCAACCTGTTAACTAATCGGTTATAATAAATTGGATCGATTACGATAATAAATTGGATCGGATAATGTAACAATTGCAATGATGACAAACTATCTCTTCCAAGATGACCAATGGTATTCTAAAAACTATTAGAACTTTTAACAAATCGAATATAGCTGGTCCTGTTGCATCGTACAGTCTCTTGGATGTGGAATGACAAAGTGTATGCTACAGTCTGAACAAATCTAAAATCATACTTATAAACAACAATTTGAATGTTAATCACATATATTTAACAGTTTGACAGAAGGTTTTTTTTTTTTTTTTTTTTTTTAAT
>BQNB010003157.1:91690-117380 GCA_026074375.1 Tanacetum coccineum | reverse complement strand
ATTCTATATTGCCACATGGTGCAGCCGAGAGTTAAAGACATGCAAGGACGAAATGTGAGCTTGGAACCCATGAAACGGGCTTTTAAGGGTACATTCATTGCGGCTGGTGGCTACAAGATGGATGATGGTAATGATGCAGTATCTGAAGATCATGCAGATCTTGTAGCATATGGTCGTTTGTTCTTGGCTAATCCTGATTTGCCTAAAAGATTTGAGCTTAATGCTCCACTTAACAAGCATAAAAGAGCCACTTTCTATACAGAAGACCCTGTTGCTGGCTACACTGATTATCCGTTTCTTGAAACAGTTGTTTGAGTTTCAAGTTTTAAAAAAAAATTATGTGAAAGTCTGTATTTCTATATTGAATAACTTGATTGCTTGTAACATTTCACTTCTTTCGAATATATTTGCAGTGTGCATGTTTCTATGATGGGTTGATAGAAACAATTGTAAGAGTGTTGTATTTCAAAGCTGAATAAGTTTATCACTTGTATTAACTTTCTTGTTCCGGATTGTATTTGTTTATATATGTTTGTGAAACCGTTAACCTTAATCACTAGATTATCATTTACTGTATTTAGAGCCTTTTTGTTTTTCGACTAAGGAAAATAAAATTGTGCATTTGAAACTTTTGAAGGAAAAAAAAACACAAAAGTTTGATACGCCAAAAACAAACAACATTTTCATTATACATGGACAAGTGGTTTATTTTATTGTTTTACATTTTTACCTCCTAAGAATGTTTCATTTTAGTCTTAGCCCTAAAAGTTTAAAAAAGGTGCATAGTTAAAGGTGTTTTAATTTGAATTATGAAGAGGGTTATTTTTGGTGTGCGAGTTAAAGAGTTATGTTAAACTGAAAAGTTGATGTGGTATAAGGCGACACCAAGTTATATGTGCCAAGACACCCTTTGCTAAAAATAATATCAACAAGCAAAGATATCCGCGCGTTGCTGCGGGCGTTAATTTTTCGCGCGTTGTCGCGGTGCGTTAATTTTTTATTTTTATTTATCTATTTATTTTTGTTTTTTCGCGCGTTGTTGCGAGGTATTTTTTTTTTTATGTTTAACAGTGTAAGTTTATTTTTTACTGCGCGTTACTGTGGGGCATTAATTTTTCGCGTGTTGTTGCGCGTCATTAATTCTTTTTTTTTTCCTTTAACTTTGTGCGAGTTTATTTTGTCGGTCTCATATTTAATAGTGCGGGTTTACTTTTTCAGTATCATATTTATTAGTTTTTTTTATGGTCTCACGCGTTGTTGCGTGGCGTTAATTTTTTTTTATTTTTTTTTATTATTTTATATTTTTTTTTGCGAATTTATTTTTTTGGTCTAATGGTGTAAAATGACACTGTTTAAGTCAATTTGAAAATATTACCGCAGGTATTTTTTTTATCTGAATGCGTCGATACTTTTGTAACATTTTTTTCCTCCTTATTTTGTGCCAACAATTTAAAAAAAATAAAAAATAAACTAATTGGGCCGGCCCAAATTTTTTAGGCTAAAATTTTTGAGTTTCTTTTTGGGTGCTTAAAATGAATAGTGTATGTGCAAAGTCAACTCTTTTAAAATGATAATATATAATAATCAATGTTTTGAAAACCGGGTTTTGAATCGACCCGGTCGAGTCACCGGGTTACCGGTTCAACCGGTTGGACCGCCGGGTCAACCCGGTTTTCCAAAATATATATATATATATTTTTTTTCAATAATTAGAAAGAAAGTATGTATATAAATCATGAAATATTTCATATATTAAGCCTAAAGACTATTTATTAACAAATATAACATGTAAAATTAAAATTACGTCGCAAATATATACAATTAACATGTTTTATTTATAAAAAATACGAAAAAACCGAAACCCGGCCGGGTCTCATGACCCGGGTTGACCCGGGTCACTCCAAACCCGGTCAAACCCGGCGGGTCAAACCGGGTTTCGAAAATATGAAACCCGGTTTAATTTGACCCGTTTTTTCGGCCGGAACCGGTTCAACCGGTTGGCCCGGCCGGGTCGAACCGGGTTTCAAAACACTGATAATAATGCTGAGACAGCTGAGTTACTTGTAAACTATGCATTTAGAGTGGTATATGCTTTTGGGTGTTAATATCTCATAACCTAACGTGAGTACAAAAAGGCCTCATTTTCATTTGACGATGATCAGAAAGCCAAAATGGAAGGCCAAGATATAAACCAGATCCCTCTTTTGACCCATTACAGTATGTGTCGTGAGGTATGTACGTGTGACACATGTGTGTTAAGTGTACAACAACAACAACAACATACCAATCATACTTTTAGTTTTTAGTTTTTGTAATTAACTAACTAATGGTTTTCTATTATATAAAAAAAGGTACTTAGTAAAAAATTATTAAATTGTAAAACTAATAACAGCAAATGGAGACAAAAATAGTGTAATTAAGGTAGGAAACACCACATATTTGTCAATATTCAAATAGAAAAAAGCAAAAGTGAAAGAAGGAAAAAAAAAAGCAAAAGCAAAGAAGTAGTGTTGTTGATCAGTCACATATGTACTGTCAAAGCTATCATGCTAATTGCAGCTCTTGCCTCTTCTGCATTTCATAGACTCACCTTTACTTTCTTTTTATTTATTTTCATCTACACCCAAAACCCATTTCACTGCATTTAATCCAATCCCTAGTTCGTCATCTACATTTAAATTTCCATTTTATCAACTTAACTTCTGCTCAAAATAAAGGTACTTTGTTTTACCATAATGTTATGTTATAGTGAACTAGTTTTTATGTTAATTGAAGTAAATTTTAGCTGTTTTTATTTTTGTCTTTTGCTTTTTTGCTTATTTATTTATTAGATTGCTGAAGTAGTGGTGTGCTTTGGATAGTTTAATATACTTAAAGTTTTGTCTTACTTGATTGTGAATGAAGTTAGGGATATTTTTATAGTTTTTTCTTTCTAATTATTGTTGTGTATCTTTTGTCTGAAGCAAACCTGATTCCTAATTGTAGTTAATAAAATGTACTACTTAAGTTTGGTGTTTTTAGTATAAACATATGATTGTTTTTAATGTATGTTTTATATGACCTGTAAGACATAATAAGTTAATTTGTTGTGTTTTGCCCTTTCAGAGTTTCGTCTGGTAGATTGATTAATTACAGTTGCGGGAATGTGATTAGTATTCGTTATTTTAAGAAAAATGAGAAGGGTTCATGAATCAACAAAGCTTCCGGTTCACAAGCAAATGCACAACACGGATAAGTTATCGGGTACACAATTTGGTTTAGTAATAGATGGCATTGGTCGACCCAATGGACGCGATTTTCCTGACCCTGTATATCCTGTGTCCCTAAGAACATGGAAGGGGAAAAACTCGTTACATGAGAATGAAGAGGTTATGCTAGATGTGATTACATTAAAAGGAAGTGACGATTCATTTGATGATATAGGTTCCACATCGTTTTCAGGAGCCAGTCATCCCCCTGAACCAGATGACACTGATCTCATGATGAGCCCGGTTTGTGTACCCATGGGTCAAAAGAACTCGCCTGATGCACAATCCTTGGTGAAAAGCTTGTCAACTAAGGGTCCGTTTGTAGAAGATCTTTCTTTACGGGGTTCTAAATTCTCGCCTCACATGAGGATCTTGATTGGGAAGAGAGTAGTGATGTCAGGTAGAGTTCCGTCACATGCTGCTAAGCTCACCACTATGTCGAGATTCTGAGAAAGAATGCATTTGGGATGCTTCTTTGCCTCCTAGCGGTAATGTAAGCCCACTTAGTAGCATCAATATGAGTGTGGGGAATAGCTGTTGCACCAGTGTATACCGTAGTGATGGGATTACAAGTGACGGGATGCTTAGTGTTGATAGATGTTATGAGAGTACAAAAGGGAGTATTCGAGGGGATTCACTTGAAAGTGGGAAAACGAGCATTAGTCGAGCAAGTGATAGCAGTGGTCTAAGTTCGCGATAGCAACTGGAGTAATTTTACAAAGAGCGCTAACAAGCCTCACAAAGGGAATGATCCTAGGTGGAAGGCTATTCTTGCCATTAGGGCACGTGATGGGCTTTTGGGTATGAGTCATTTCAGGTTGTTGAGACGGCTTGGTTGTGGTGACATTGGTAGTGTGTATCTGTCTGAGCTGAGTGGGACCCGTTGCTACTTTGCAATGAAGGTGATGGACAAGGCGTCTCTTGATCTAGTACGAAAGAAACAAAAAAAAAAGTTTATCAAGAGCCCAACGGAGATGAGAGAGATATGAACAGCTGCTTGATATCTGTTTTTTACCCTTTGTATACCCCATTTTGAATCGGACCGATATCACTTGTTTGGTCATGGATATTGTCCTGGAGGTGATTGCACCTCTTTAAGGCAGAGTCAACCTGGGAGAAGACATTTTCAGAACATGCTGCAAGGTATAATCGACATTGGTTTCATTGTTTCCTTAGCTTTTCATACTAAACTATTGTAGTTCTACTTTTTAATTGCACTATTACTTAATAAAAAAAAAAAAAAAAAAAAAAAAAAAAAAAAAAAAACAGTCAATTGTGAGCCGTAGTTTATGTTTAATATCATATTTCTTGGCAACTGTTTTACGCTGCAGCGGTTATATTAGGATGGGATCTAACATATGCTGGCAGTTGTATACAGGGACTGAAAACCTGAAAAAATGTTGATTGGTAATCGTGTTGATGGCCACATAATGCTGTTGACTTTGAACTTTCTCTAAGGTGTACGGGTTGTCACCTACCTTGTGAAATCATCTTCTTTAGATTTCCGACCCTTTCCAAACGATGGCTCTGGTACTGGTGATGGTTCATGTGTGCAGCCAGCTTGTATCCAACCCTCGTGTTTCCTTCCACGCATGTTCCCTCAAAAAAGCAAAAAAAGAAGCACTTGGAAATCCCGTGCTGATCTAACACCCTTGTTCGGACCACTACCAGAACTTGTTGCAGAACCAACTGCTGCCAGGTCCATGTCATTTGTTGGGACTCATGAGTATTTAGCACCCGAAATCATCAAAGGAGAAGGACATGGAAGTGCCGTCGATTGGTGGACGTTTGGGATATTCTTACACGAGCTGTTATATGGTAAAACCCCTTTTAAAGGTGCAGGAAACCGAGCCACTTTGTTTAACGTGGTTGGACAGCAGTTAAAGTTTCCAGACTCACCATACTAGTTATGCAAGTCGGGATCTAATCAGGGGATTGCTAGCCAAAGAGCCGCAAAACAGGCTTGGAGTCAAAAGGGGAGCTACTGAAATCAAACAACACCCTTTCTTTGAAGGTGTGAATTGGGCTCTGATACGTTGCAGCACCCCACCTGAAGTGCCAAAACCTATGGAGGAAGAGCTCACCTTTACTATTCCCGGGGCACCTGTACCAGTTGCACCCAGTTTAACAAACAGGAGAAACGGTGGGGATGGATGCCAAGTCTGGGGGCAAATATCTGGATTTCGAGTTCTTTTAGCTAGTTAGCTCCCCTTTGAATAGTTATATATAACTTTTGTATTGTTATCCACTGACTCTCTTTAATTATCTCACACCCAAAGGCTCTATGAGTTACCATGGGGTGATAATAGTTGTTAGCTTGTAATATTTTGTTCTTTGCATGCGTAACTGAATCATCATGTACTTAGTAAGCTAAATTTATGCGCAAATGCATATGTTGTTTTTACTTTCGTGAAGATCTATTTACCTTATGGAATTGTTGTTTCATGAGTCATTTCATGGCTCCTTCGTCTCTGCAATGTGCTTTTTTTGGACTCAACTTAGATTCTTATTATTCGTACTGATTTTTTTTAAGAAAATAGTAATACTCAGTTTTTTTTTGTATCTTTTTACTCAATAGAAACTTTGCCCATTTATTGCTTTTATTGCGTCACATATGACATATCATTTTGTAACCTATGAATATACGAATTTGCAGGTGATCAACTATTGTTGACTTCCATGAATGTCAAACAACTTAATCTAAGACTGCGCGAAAATTAAAATAACAAATCATTGTTTTGATATAACGGATGAATGATCTTGTATTTACTTTCATATTATTTTATATACTTTTAACTAAAAAACTTACAGTATACTATATCATCATTTTATGCTCTCATAGACTCATGCCCTACTTGGACAGAAGCATAAATAGCAAGTAGAAAATTTGTCGCTCAGTTTTCTTCAACCTTTGTTTTTTTGGCATGACAAAGACAAGACACAATGTCTTCAACTTTTATTTCTCAAAAAACAGATAAAGCCAGAGAAAGTAAACGAGCAAAATATGAAACAGTGGTCGATACCTATGGTTAAAAAAAAAAAAAACCCTAAGAGGCATTATAATGAGGTATTTTAAACTCTGAGAACAAGAATGACAAAACCACAAGCTATTTGTGGGTGTTGCAACGCCATTAGCTCACTAAGCTTCCTAGTGACAACCTGATAAGCTTTTAAACTAAGGTCTTATTGTCTGCAAATGGTAAGAGCAACGGACATATGGGTGTGTGAGCTAATCACTACATGGTTTTAAAAACAGGTGAGGTGATATTATTTAACGGAGATTATACTAAGATCCATTGTTAATTATCATGTGAATTTTACTTTATGCCTCCCAACTTTTTTATTTCTTTTAGTTCTCTTTTATTCTTTCGGTAGCGATGTGGATATATATGTTTCACAACCTTTTCAGTTGGACTTTCAAACCACATAGTGTTTGTTATAACATCTACAGTGAGACTAATCCTCATGTCAAAAAAATTTTAGCGATTCAGGTTTGCAACTTTAGATAACATCAACCTTCAAAATGATTTTTCATATTTAGCATTTAGTTGATCCAAATATGAAAGTTTATGTGGTGCAAATTTGCAACTTTAGGTGACAAAAACATTCCTGTTAATTAATGAAAAATTTCGTTGATCAAGAATCACCATTGTCGCGCACTCGCAACAGATAATGATATATGCTCGGTAGCAAAACGTACTTAATATGTAACATAGATGAACAATGCATATAAAAATAATTGTTGATCTTAAATTCAAATCTTGTGATTAACATTGAACCTATATATTTAAATTCCGGTGAAAACAATATCATGCCGTTGTTTATATCTCGGAGGTGCGTGGTATGAAGGAGTACAATCTGAGTCACGCTCTCCGATTTCTGTTTCAGTCTGCTCATTCGTCATCGTTTACTCTCGGGTGTTGTCCAAGAATTTCTCTTTTCTTCGATGGCAGATCCTTAAAAAGATTAGGTACAGAATCTAGGAGATTTTGTGTTGGTGATTTCGTAAAGAGGAATTGAGGAGATGAAATGTTTAATGGAATAAACGTAAACGATTTGTTTGGAGATGATTATGGTGGCGAAAATGTTGGCCGACATTTCGGAAGAGGATGGCGTGGAAGAGAGGCACGAACACGTACAAAAAAGTCAAAAGATGAAATTTTGGTAAAAGACTAAACAACGTCGGAGGGCATAAACGTAAAATCAAGTACCATTTCTGTGGATGAAGTAAAAGTTACCGTGTAAATATCAACTCCCTTTAAAAAAACATACGTAATAAAAGTCAAGTCAAATTAGAGCAACATAAGCTTGAACAAACACCCCTTAAAATGATCTCAAAGTCACTTTTTCGCTATATCAAACACTTATTTGACAACGCAAAACAGATAAAGCCAAAAAAATAAAAGATCAAAAAGGTGAAACTTCTAATATTTATCACTAAGGGGACCGTTTGGTTGGAACCCATAAGTTTTGAATTTGACTTTTCAGATTGCAAAAAACTTGTTTATTTCAAAACTCATGAATGTAAAAATTAGGTACCCAATGTTCCATATGTCCCACACTTTTGACAATCCTAATACATTAGTGGGTTTTTTATTTTTGATGGGCACCAGGTTTTTATCATTCTCTTTTTCTCTCTTTATAAACAATATTATTTTTCAATTTAATAAAATTATAAAACATTTATTTAATATTTAATAATATATTTTCTCTCTCTTAATTTATTTTTATCAAATTCAAATTCAAATCCTAATCTAAATCCTAATCCAAATCCAAATTTTAATCCTAAACTCATCTACAAACCAAACGGACCCTAAATCACTTCACTATACCAAACACCTATACCAAACACCTATCTGACAACAAAAAACACATAATCCCAGAAATAAAAATAAAAGTGAAATGTGATAGAGGCGTTAGTAGAGGTAATGTACGATGATAGATGGAAAATTTGTGAAAACTAGTAATTATGTGACTTTAGAAATATGGACTATGATTTAGTACGGCTAATTTGTAAAATCATGGAGGTTGTAGTTATATTAAGAATCTTTTATATAATAAAGAATTAATCCGTTAATACAATTATTCGCGTAAACAAAGATATATTTATATTTAATGATCTTCGAGTTGTGATAATAACAAATTAATGTCATATTACGTAAAACGTTTACTTCTAAACAAGTTATTTAGTCGTTAGGTGTACTTGTGACGACAGAATCAATTAAGTGGTATGAATATGGCATTATAAAGCGTAATTAATTATCAAAGAAAAATATTTTTACTTGCATTCAAACTTAATCATTTGCATAAAACTTTTCTAATAAAATGATTTCAAGTAAACACGTGATTAATTATAAGCAAATTATATTAATCAATAAGACAAAATAAGATTACCATAAACAGAACAATCATTTTTCATATCTTCCAAATCTTTTCATATTTTACAAAATCTTTCAAATCTAGGAAAAATCTTTTCTTATTATGTTAAGAAATAATATTTCATATAGAAGAATCTAATTAATGTGATTTATAAAGTAAAATAAAAATATATTTTGTTATGATTTGGGGTTTAATCATTAATTTACACAATAAGGTTTAGCTTGCACCCTCACGGATCCACATAACCAAAGAAGATCCGGCCTTAGGCAGATCCGTGGATCCTGCCGAGTGGACCAGATTGAATTTCAAATGATGCTTTAAATAGCACCTCTTGTATTAAGTTTAGAAACTTTTTCCAATATTTTTCTCTCTTGCATATTTATTTTTATACATTCTTTGATCATTATACTTGTTCTATAATCCATTACAAGTGATCCAATTATTCCACTCTTTAGTGAAGAACACAAAAGAAGACATCAAGCTTCAAGTGTTATTAGTTTAATCGAGTCATCATGTTTGTGATATTTATCTATCTTTATCTACTTGTGTTGTGTGATCATATGTGTATGATAGGTTAGTATTTTAGGCCTTAAAATACATAGTATGTTAGATTGGTTCTATCTCGAAGTAGAACTCGGTATTTAGCTTAGTACCGGAAAAAGTGTAAGCGACGTGTACGGTTTTCTCCGCCTAAAGGGAGCTTGTTGACATAGTGAAGAAAACTCTCAAGTTGGGTACTTGAGGAGTGAAGTAGGGCGAAGAGGAGCTTCGTAGTCGAACCACTATAAATCATTGTGTCATCGGTTTGATCTTTCTTATCTTTACTTATTTATATTAGCAGTTTAATTATTTATTATTTCATCGCTATCGTATACACGTGTATATATATATTGACTTCACATATAAGTCGAAAAATCTAATTTTAATTTTTAATGGTTAAAACAACTATTCAACCCACCCTTCTTATTTTCCACAATCTGGTTATCAGAAAGCCAAGCGTCACCTAGATCTTTAACGTTATTTTGTACATTTAATGCTTGTATCGAATCTTGGATTTCCGATATATATCTAGAAGGGCAATCTATGTAAGGACACCATTTCACGATTGACGATTGTTTTATTATTGGGAAAAATCGATTTGAAACTTCTAGTGAAAGCAAAAGATTTAGTTCTTTTTGGCATATATCTTGATGATGATTTTTCATCGGTTGCCAGAAACGATGTCACCCAAAGTTTTTAGAAGTAGTTCCCTTTGAACAACAAACTGATGAACTTAAAAAGCAACTTGGTAAAAATAATGAAGCTAAAATGGTTTTTTACAATGTTTTACCCAAAAAAGAATATGAAAGAATTTTTATGTGTAAAACGGCTAAAGATATTTGGCAATCGTTGTTAATCACACATCAAGGTAATAGCCAAGTAAAAGATAATAAAATTGATCTTCTTTGTTCAAACAATATAAACAAATTTACTATCTTGAAGATGATTATTGATAGCGGTTTAGCTAGATTTAACACTATTATTACTAGTCTTAAAGCTCTTGATGAAGGTTTCTCTAGCAAGAACTATGTTAGGAAGTTTCTTGGGGCTCTACATCCTAAATGGAGAGCAAAGGTTACGGCGATTGAAGAATCGAAAGATTTGTCATCACTAGTGTTAGACGAGCTCATCGGCAATCTAAAAGTACATGAAGTAGTCATGGAAAAAGATTTCGAATTTTAAAAAGGAAAAAAATGAAAGGGTTAAGTCTATTGCCTTGAAAGCTAAGAAAGAATCTAGTGATGATGAAACTTCAACATCCGAAAGCGATGACGAAGAATATGTTATGGTTGTAAGGAACTTTAAAAAATTCTCTAGAAGAAAGGGTAAATTTGTTAGGCAACCTCGTGAAGAGAAGAAGTTATTCCGAGAAAGGGATGATAAGAAAGGCAAGAGTGATAGGAAATGCTTTAGATGTGGTGATCCGAATCATCTCATTGTTGGAGGTTGTTGGAGCGATTGTAAAAATAAAGCCGAGGACAAAATCAACAATGAAACTTGTCTCATGGCTTAATCGTCAAATGAGGTCACTCTTGACTCTTCTCATTATTATGATAATGCTTCTTCTCTTGATGACGATAGTATGTGGTATGTGCTTAAATACACATACCTTTTACCTTTAAAAACGAGCTAAAATAACCAAAAACGGACTTAAAATGCCAAAGATACGCTTGTTTTGCTAATTGTATTGTGCAGGAACGGATAACCAAGAAAAGGACGAAAAACAAAGCTAAAACAACAAAACTGGACTCGGAATGGAAAAAAGAAACTGTGAAAGAACCAAAGCCAAAATCAAAGCCGGAAGTCAAATTAAGTCAAAAAGTCACCAAGAAACGTCAACTGGTCAAAGTCAACGTCAACCCAAGTTCAACCCAAGACCAAAGTCAAAGAATATAAGTTCACGGGACTGAAATTATCCAATCCCTAAACTTATATATAAAGAAGGAAAAGAGAGAAAATGAATACAAGGGCTGTTGTTGCATATCCCAAAGTAACAAGTAGGGGGCAAAACTGCCAACCCACTAACATTGTAACACCAAAGGGACGAATGGATGCAAAGAGTTGTATCAACTCTAGGGGACTTGGGTTTTTTTTTTTTGACAAGCCCCAAAAGTTATTTAACCCACCAGGACATGTGTGCAAATTAACAAGTCAACCTTGAGGGAATCCATTTGTGCCATTATACTCAAACACACACTATGTTACAAACAGAAACCATCTTTCCCCGCCTATTTTTCCCTCACCAAAAACACTCACGGGTGTTTACACCCGTTTTTACCCCATGAATCTTCACCACCTCCATGGATATTCATCTCCCCCCTCCACTACCTTTCCCAGCTACAAAGATGCCAACTTGGCCAAACCTAACCCCCCAAGACCAATTCGATGGCGAGATTGATTTTAAAGAATATTGAAGGGCCAGATTAAGGCTAGAACACTCTACAAATCAACACACCTGTGTTTGTGTGTCTACAAACAAGCACAGCAAAGAGAAAGAAGAAAAAAAGACCTAGCTTTAGTTTTCGGCTATAAATAGCCTTGTAAGCCATTGTGGCAAACATTCCAAGTTTAAGCAAGTTTTTAATTAAGTTTTATGTCGTTTTTATTATAGTTTAAAGTGTTTTAAAGTTAATGTCTTTTATGCATTTGTAATTCTCAAATTTTACTGAAAAAAATTAAGGCTACTTTGAATCAATAAAGCTCTCAATAAGCTCATTAAAGCTTATTCTTGTTAATAAGCTCTAATTCAGCTTAAAGCTTGTTATAAGCTCTTTAATTCTGTTTTTATTTAAATTTAGTTCATAAATGGTCCTTTGAGTGTGATTTTGGAAGCATTTGGAGAAATAAGCTCATATAAGCTTATTGAGCTTATTGCTCAGGGAATAGAGGCAAGGGCCATTAGGACAGGTTTCTTAGGCCACTCACTCAGAAAGAGTGGCCTTGGTTCTGAGACAACAAAAATCTAAGGTTTCATTTTCTAAATTTCATTCTAGCTTAAATTTCTAGCTTAAATCATTAGCTTATTTTGCTTTTAATCTTTGCAAATATATTAGTTTAAGCTTGTTTAGTTAGCTGTTTAAGTCTTTAGTTGCTAATTTTTGTCTAGCCTTAGTTTACAACTTAAAACTGTCATAATAGGGGTATAAGCTAGCTGAGAAACTAGCTTATTTTTCTTAATAAGCTAGGCTTTTTAGTTTTAAAATAGTTTAAGTAGGTCATTACTAGCAGAAGTAGATAAAAGGTTTTTTAAGTTTTAGCTTAAAAATGGATTTTAATCCCTCTTTGGTTTGACAGTTTTTAAATAAAGGGGTGTTTGGCATAAGCTTTAAAGTGGGTCAAAATTGTTTTTGCATGGGTTGGGGTACTTTGGCTAATTTTAGCTTAAGTTTTTTAGCAAGTTTAAGCTGTTTTTCAAAACATTTTTAGTTGGAAATTGTTTTTCAAAGGTATAAGACCCTTTTTCAAAACTGTGAAGGTTTTTTAGAATCCCACAAGTGCTTATTTGATTAAGCACTTGTGGTTTGAGTTGTACATCAAAAAAGTGTGTGATTTGTGTGTTAAAAGAGGGCTGTCACAAGCCCTTTGTCCTTTTGACTTTGTGAGTCAATTTAACCCAAAAATTTCTGTCACAGTTTGTAAAAAACCAAAAGCCCTTTTTCATTCACAAAAATAAGCAAGTAAAATTAATTTTCAAAAGCTCAAAATTGGTGCACAAGCCCTTTGGCTATAGCACTCAATCTGTTTGAGCTTATTTGTGATTTTAGAGCTTATTTGACAGCTTAAAATAAGCTGTCAAATAAGCCCTTGAGCTTTGCCTTAAAGCTCCCCTGGTGCAAAAGGGGAACTTTAGGCTTATTGTTCTCAGCCATTAAGCCAATTTAAGCCCAAGTTATTGGCTTATCTTAAGAGTCTATAAGCTCTTGAATAAGCCCTCAAGGTTTCAGCCCTTGAAGAGCTTATTTGGTTGCTTATTTTTAAGCCCAAACTCAACCCTTGACTGTTTTTAGCTTAGGATTAGTATAGGATTGCTTATTTTTCATGTTGGCTTTTACAGCTTATTTAGTGTAGCTTTTCCTGTCCTTTTTAGCTTATTTAAGTTAACATAGATCCCTTGTTTTGTTTAGTATAACACTCTAGGCTTAATTTGACCTTAAGTCCAAAAAAAGACTTAACATTTTGAGCTTTAAAGCTTTATAAGTTGCTGTCAACTTTAGGCTTATTTTATAGCTTATTCTTTTGACCAAAGTCAAAAGTGTCTTTGTTAAAGTTGTTAATTATAAGCTGTTCTTTAACTTTCATGTTTTGAGTTTTTGCTAAAAATCACTTTTTAATAAGCTAAAAAAATAAGCCATGTCGTAGGGTTTGTTTTGTACTCTTTTTCATAGTGTAGGGTTACCCGTTTTCACACAAGTGTAAATTTAATAAAGTTAGCCCGCCTACCCTTTAGTTTAGATTTTTACAATTTCTACCCTAGAGTTTAAAAAAAAAAAAAAAGGGGAAGATACTTGGTCCGGGTGAGCAAGACTCGAACCCGGGACCAAGCAATACATCCCCTTTATCCCACACACACTTAACCACTGCGCCCTTGGGTCTTTTTCGTTATAGACTCAAGGGCAAGCTTATTTATACACATTTTGTGTATTATAAGCTAATAAGCTGTGAAGCTTATTTCGGGGCTTATTGCATAAGCTGGTGGGTGTTTGTTATTTTTCGTAGGACCCTTATAGGGTCTAGTATTTTGTGTAAATTTTTCAGAATTTTTCGTAGACGTTTAGTATTTTTTATAATTTAATTTAGTTAAAAGTTTATTTAATTCATAATAAATACAAAAATTATCAAAAAAATATTTTGCTTTTTTAGAAAATTTTCTTTTGTCATCTAGTTTGTAGGAAAAATATAAAATTTTTCGTAGGGTCATTTTTATTAATTTTCATTCTTTTAAAGAACGGGTCGGGTACGGGTTGTTTTTGTTTTGATCTCGTTTTTGGGTCAAACGAACTCCGTTTTGGTCTAGTCTTTTTAATCTGCGTTATTTGGGCAATAGGAGTAGTTTAGAAGTGGAAAAATTTCTTCGTAGGACTTATTTTTAAAGATTAGGTTTTCCCCATTTTGTTCGGATTACGGGACTTCGTTTTTCTAGTTTAATTTTCGTAATTTCTAGGTTTTTCTTTAAACGTTTAGTCCGCGGTAATTATCTAATTTGAACTTTTTCAACTTCCCAAACTCATTCCTTCCTTCAAACTCAAATCTTCGATCGTATCGATTTACCATTCCAGCCTCGTTGGGGATTTACGACCCGGGAAAGCTCTATACTACTTCTCGGTATCATTGATTGTTGGTTTTCACACTTCTTTATATATTTTATATTTTATTATATATTATATATATTTACGGTGTGAATCCGGCACGATCAATCGCCATGGGGAGCACCGTTATTATTCATCAAAAAGAAGGACAGTTCATTTAGGATGTGTATTGACTACAGAGAGTTGATTAAGTTGACCATCAAGAACCGTTATTCACTCCTTAGAATAGACGACCTATTCGATCAACTGCAAGGATCATAGTATTTCTCTAAGATAGACCTTCGGTCCAGATACCATCAGCTGAGAGTGCACGAGGACGACATTCCAAAGACTGCATTTAGAACTAAATATGGACATTTCGAGTTCACAGTAATGCCCTTTAGTTTGACGAATTCACCAGCAGTATTCATGGACTTGATGAATCGAGTGTGCAGACCCTACCTAGACAAGTTTGTTATCATGTTCATAGATGACATTTTGATTTACTCTAAGAAAAAGGAAGAACATGAACGCATGTAGGGTTAATCTTAGAACTGCTCAAGAAGGAGAAACTGTACGCAAAGTTCTAAGTGTGAATTCTGGTTGCAATAGGTATAATTCCTTAGGCATGTGATTAACGATGATGGCATTCATGTAGAACCCAGTAAGATCGAAGCTGTTAAGAATTGTGAAGCCCTTAGAACTCCATCAGAAGTTCGTTGATTCTTAGGTTTAGCAGGATATTACTGACGATTCATCAAGAATTTCTCTAAGATTGCCAAATCACTTACCATCTTGACTTAGAAGAGCAAGACGTATGATTGGGGTGAGGAACAGGAGAGGGCATTTTAGACCTTGAATGATAAGTTATGTAATGTACCTGTTCTAGCTCTCCATGATGGGCCAGAAGACTTTGTAGTATACTATGATGCGTCATGCCAAGGCTTAGGGTACGTACTGATGCAAAGGGGTAAGGTGATTGCATATGTCTATAGACAATTAAATATCCACAAAAAGAATTACACCACCCATGATTTGGAACTGGGTGCAGTTGTATTTGCTCTTAAGATCTGGAGACACTACTTGTATGGGACGAAGAACGTCATATATACCGACCATAAGAGTCTCCAGCATATCTTCAATCAGAAAGAACTAAACATGTGTCAACGTCGCTTGATAGAGCTTTTCAGCGACTATGACTGCGAAATTCGCTACTATCCTGGTAAGGCGAAGGTAGTAGCCGATGCACTAAGTACAAAGGAGAGAATTAAGCCTAAGAGAGTTTGAGTAATGAACATGACCATTCAGTCGAGTATCAAGGATAAAATACTAGCGGCTCAGAGTAAAGCATCTGAGGGTGTCAATGCACCAGCAGAAATGCTATGAGGTCTTGACGAGCAGATGGAACGTAAGAGTAATAGAGCATTGTATTATCTAGATCGAATATGGGTTCCTTTGACGGGTGATGTGAGAACCTTGATAATGGACGAAGCTCATAAGTCGAAGTACTCAGTACACCCAAGAGCAGATAAGATGTACTATGACCTTAGGGATATGTACAGGTGGCTAAGAATGAAAAAGGATATAGCCTTGTATGTTAGCAAGTGCTTGACTTGTTCAAAGGTTAAGGCTGAACATCAAAGGCCATCCGGCCTAGTGCAACAACCTGAGATCCTCGAGTGGAAATAAAAGAGAATGTCCATGGATTTTGTCACAAAATTGCCAAGGACCAGTAGTGAGCATGATTTAATCTGGGTCATTGTGGATCGATTGACTAAGTAAGCTTATTTTCTATCTATGTATGAGGACTATAAGATGGATAGACTACCTAGGCTCTACCTCAATGAGATCGTAGCAAGGCACAGTGTGCTAATCTCGATAATATCCGATCGCGATGGTCGCTTTACGTCTCGATTTTGGCAGTCAATGCAAGAGGCTTTAGGAACACAATTGGACATGAGTACGGCTTACCATAATAGACCGATGGTCAGAATGAGCATATAATTCAGACCTTGGAAGACATGCTCAAAGCATGCATCCTTGACTTTGGGGAAAGTTGAGATGTTCATCTTCTATTGGTTGAATTCTCATACAACAATGGCTATCATTCTAGTATTAGGTATGCACCGTTCGAAGCACTGTATGGGAGAAAGTGTCATTCACCAATCCTATGGGCAGAAATTGGAGAAGGGCAATTGATAGGACCTGAGATAGTGCAAGCAACTACAGAGAAGATCTCACAGATCAAGGATAAGCTTAAGGCTGCACGTGATCGTCAGAAAAGCTATGTAGATAAAAGAAGGAAACCTCTAGAATTCAGTGTAGGTGATCATGTCCTGTTCAAAGAGTCACCTTGGAAATGTGTGGTACGTTTTGGGAAGAAAGGCAAATTAGCACCTAGGTATGTTGGACCATTTGAGATCACTGAGAGGATCGGTCCAGTGGCCTATCGACTAAGACTACCTCAAGAGCTAAACGGTGTTCATGACACGTTCCACATGTTGAACCTCAAGAAATGTTTAGCTTACCCAACACTAAAAATACCTTAAGAGGAAATCCAACTTGATGTTAAGTTGAACTTTGTGAAAGAGCCTGTAGAAATCTTAGAGCGTGAGATCAAGAAGCAGAAGTGGAGTAGGATTTCTATCGTTAAGGTTTGATGGAATTCGAAATGAGGACCTGAATACACTTGGGAATGTGAGGATCAAATGAAACTCAAATACCCACATCTCTTTAGCTCTAGTACTAGTTGAATTTCGGGGCAAAATTCTTTTTAAGGGGGTAGAATGTAATCCTTGCGGATTTTCTAGTCTCTCAATGTTCTATTCAAGTCCTTTAACTTCTTGACTTTTACTGTTTTCCTTCAGGATCAGTGATCGTGTTTTCGGTAGTCAATTTCTATGTTAAGCATTATATAGTTCTTTTATTCTTATAATTTCTTTCATTTGAATGCTTATATCTATGTGTGATCAAGTTCTGGGAGGTTTGTCCCGCAAACGGCTTTAAATGTCAAACAACGTATTTCGGCACGTCCATTTATGGTCCATGTTAAATCTAAAGCAGTCTATTTATAAAACATATGGTGTGAATATTCTAAGTTTATGTAAATACATTTTTACATTCGTTAAAAATACAAGAAAACTCTAGGTCACGTTTTAAACACGAACTATGATCGTTAGATAACCTGACAATAGACAAAACGCACCTAGGATCCCCCTAGGATGCTTTGGACGGTCGAACCCCACAAGGGAGCAAGGAGGCTCAATTTTAGGAGTCTTGTCCCCTGCATGTACATCCTATTCTTGTCTTATATTCTTTCAAAAATACACATACCTCATTTCAAAACATACACAAATTTCATTTTCTTTCTTTTTCTTCTTACTCGTCTGAATCTACACACATACACACAATCTATAATTTTTATTTTTGATCAAGAACTTGAAGGTTTGGTTGATTCTAATACTCGTGGGTTCATAAAAACAACGTTTGGGTTGTCGGTTTCGTGTTAATCTCATCTTCAAAACCCTCTTTTATAAGTCATCTTATTTCAAATATTCTTTTCCTTTTAGTAGTCTAATGATGCATAGATGTTGGTTGTACAATGCGTTTTCTAAAAATCAAAAGCGAAAAGTTTACAAATAAATATTAAGGGTGTTTGTTTTGGTTCGAACTTGGGGTAAGAAAAGACAATGAAAGATCATTTTTATATTTTGATTGTGATGGTTGACTAAAATTTATATACGTAGTAGCTTATTTCTATTTTCGGCTTAAAATAAGCTCGTACGACTTAATTGTGGCCTTATTTAGTTTCGGACAAAAAAAGGAAAAGTGATTTTAATTATTACCTACTTTTGTCATATCTTTATAGCTTACTATGGTGGCTTATTTCGAGAACTAAAGTAACTTATAGCTTATTGGCTTATTAAAAAAAGCTAACTATACTTGGTTTTGGGCTTGTAAACCCACGACCCAAAAAGGGTAAATAAGTTGTGAGCTTATTTACACCTTTTTATGGTTCGGCTTATTTTTACGACTTATTGGTTGGCTTATTTGAATACTAGAAATTTCTAATCGTGAATCTTAAAACTTGTTGTTCGATTTCGGACTTGGTATATTTTCGGAAGTGCTTGTTTGGTCCTATATAAGCCACGACCCAAATTGAGGCCCATTAAGCTTTGGCTTAGTTGTGGTGTCCTTGATTCGGCTTATTTTCTATTTTCTCCTAATGCGTGTTCAAATTGATAATTTGGGCTAATTAGGGTTAAAAACTAAACAATACGGTTTTGGACTACTATTGGGCCTTAAGGCCCAATAAGTAAAAAACTAGCGATTTTAAGCGTTTTAAACAAATTTTGATCGGTTTGAAACTTGTAGTTATTAAAAGGGTTAAAATATTCGTCAGAAAACGTGTTTTGATAAAACATCACTTAAATGTAGATTTTTGGCACTTTGTCGGAAATTGGTAGATTTGGGGAAAGTGTTTGAAAATAAGATTCGAAACCTTCGAAAACGTTTTATAAACGAACGGGTCATGCCGAAATTTTATAAAAATACTATACTTAGAAAATATTTCACTAAAACCCTATTTCTCAAAAATTGACAAAAGACGAAATAATAAAATATTATTATTTTAATAAACCGACTAAAAGACAAAAAAGACATTTTTTAATTTTATAAAATATAAAACTCTTACTATTCATTTTGTGTATTTAAAACATGTAAACACTTATACTTTAAATGCTAAATTTAGATAACTTAGGGTTACCGAGAAAACGATCGAAACATATTTACATAATGGTTTATCGTGTATTCATTTACTTCTAAATTTTTACTTCATATTCATCTTTATTTGACTATATCTAGTCAATATGAGTACATATTATCTAGTATACCTATATAACTGCTTCGAGTATATATATATTCTTTAAGTCTTATTTATCGACCATCACACAACCAATAATACTAAAAACAATTGTACAACACATGTTTTAAGACTCTTATGCATCAACCATAAACATGCGTTTAAAACATATTTCTAAATCGGACATTAACTGGACTAGGTCATGACTGGACGCCGTTGCATACTATTATTTGATCATCTCTTGTGAGTTACTAATCATCTTTGCTTGAGGTGAGTTCTCGTAGCCCCACTTTTTTAAACTCTTTTCCGTTGGAGGAAAATGATACTCAAAATCTATTTCAACTACTTTTACTACTGTGCAAAACCTCTTATTTCTCTTGGACAATGCTATGTGCCTATGATTGCGTGTATGAATGTCATGCGGATGCTATGAGATCTATTTATGCAAAGTTCCATTTGGACTTCTGCTCAATACTTAGCCGATTGTGTAGCTCTAGCTGGTAGGCAATAGGTTCGGAGGACTATAAGCGCGTGGGAATTCTATTGATTTGTTGATTTGGGTTGGGATACCCTGGTATGATGTGTGTTTTAGGGGTGTTCATTAAATGGGTTGACCCGAAAAACCGACCGATCCAAACAAAACTAGGTGAAATGGGTTTGGTTCGGATTTTTAGGTGGACCTGATATACTATATAGTTTACTGGATCGGCTTTGGGTTTAAAACCCTCATTCAGTTATCACCCCGAGCTATAACAAAAGAGTATATATAATCTATTTATATAAATTATATATTTGACTTTTTGTAACATAGAAACCATCAATAACAGATTTGAGATGGCTGAGATTTTGGTATGTTATTTCAATTTGATCTCTGTTCCTTGAAGGTGATGCTGTCACAGCCAAAATCACGCACAAAAATCACTCACTCTTTAATTGTCGACGAATTTATTCCCCTATAAAACGGCATCCTATAAGTCACAAATCATTGCACCACCAACACTCAAATCTTTCGATTATAACTGGGTTCTAGGTTTTGTTGTTATTGTCTCGATCTCAAGAGTTTAGAGTTGTAGTTTTGATCCCAAAGCTTCAATATGGTTCTGGTATGCATTTTATGGAACATTTGTTAATCGCTAATTTCAGAACCTTTATTATCTTTGCTTGATTTCAATTTTCAAGTTTATAAATTTATTAGTTTATGGGTTCGCTTTAATCATTGACATTTTGTTTTCAATTTCTAAAATTACTTTGTCAAATCCTTGGTCTCATGTGTGTATTATTTGTACTATGTTGTTTATCATCTAATCTTTTTTGTTATTATGTCGATTAGATTAGAATGTTGTTATTCTGCTACTTGTCAATATCATATGAAATTTTTTCTTGTCATAGTAGAGCACTTAAGATCGAGATAATTGGGTTTTTGATGTTATACCTAGGGGTGTCAAATGGGTCAACCCGACCCGAACCCGATAAGGCCTTATACGGTCGGGTTCATTCGGGTCCAACTATGCTTATCGGGTCTATCGGGTCAACCCGGCCAACCCGATAGCCTTATAAGGTCGGGTTAGGGTTAATTTTTTATATCTTATCGGGTTCGGGTTCAACCCGATAACCCAATACTAAACCTTTTGTGTATTTTTCTTTTCATTATAAACCTTCTGTGTATTAAACCCGATATACGTTTGCAGACTATCTTCATACTAAAGATGCCTTTTAAGAAAGAAAATTTCATGCTAAAGATCATTAATGCAAAATGATTATCATTACAAGCGCCTAGATCAATACGAGCAAATGTTGAGTTACGATTTAGAGGCGGTGAAGTGTTCAGCATAGTTGCACACACTTGGTAACATCAAAGATGTTTTGCTTCATTTTGATACCAACGGAAAGCAAAAAAAAAGACAATAGGATAACTTTCATTCAGTCATTGTGCTTTTCTTTTACATGTTCAACCCGATAACAACCCGACAACCCAACCCGATTCAACCCGACCTATTTTGACCCGATAAGTGATAACCCGATATATTATAGGGTCGAGATAGGGTCAATATTTGAGACACAAAAACCCGATTTAACCCGATACGATCAACTTGATAACCCGACAAGCCGACCTGATAACACCCCTAGTTATACTAGTAAACCAATTCAAGTCTAAGTGTCTAATATCCATACTTGAACATGTTTTGATGAAATTTGTTCTTGCTGACCCACCAAATATAGAAGACATGTTTTGAAGCATAATTTTATCCGTTGCATAGACTAAGAATGAGCAAATAAAAATGGCCAGTCGCTACATACTAATTACTAGGAAACTCTTTAGTCGTGTAGGTGCTTTGTTAAAATACAAAATAATCTTAACATTTAATAGGTCCTGCATAAAGAGTTTGAGTTCTTCACTTCTTTGTCAACGGTAACACACGTGTTCAAGAAGAAATTTACATGACTATAACTTTTGACTATGTCTCATGTTCTCTTATGTGAATTAAAAATGGCTATTATAGATGAAATGCCAACAAAATTATAATTTACATGACTACAACTTTTGACTAATAATGTTCTTAGCAAGGTTTAGGCAAATTCAAAGTTTGACATAACTTTGTATGTCGTATATATTGATAAATTATGCCATATATTGATAAATGATATTGATATTTTTTAGATGTAACACTAACTTACACCAGTAGTCTAGTACTACATGACAAAAACTAATTTAAAGCAACTTATTTTATCTTACTGTAATATGTCAGCAATGGATTAAAGTAACATGCTATGTATCTAATGACTAATGGATACAAAGCTTTTTTGACTTTCATTTTTAACTTGGCTAATTGTTTATGCTACATGTTTTAGTTTTACTAGATAAAAAGTTCACTATTTTCATGTTACTGTGATTCTAAGATGTGAGTTTGTTTCATTTTTCTTTCTTTAGTATTGTTATTACTTAATATTGCCAAACAAGTTTTTCGTAGATATTAAGTTAACTATTATTATTTTTGTTTCTTAGATGTATCAAGAAGAACGTGAAGAATATGTGAATGTGGAGAATGTGGTGCCATAAACGGTAGAGTTGGAAAACAATGCAGAAGAGAAACCAAAGAAAACTAGGGCAACCGGCAAACGGTCTTTGGTGTGGGTTCATTATGAATCATTTCTCAATCCCCAAGGAGAGCAAAAAAGTAAGTGTCGATATTGTGCTAAGGAGTATTGTTCAGACACCAGAATTCATGAAACCATTACCTTGCGAGGTCATCTGAAAACCTATGACAAGTTTCATGGAAACATGCTTGATGGTCAAACACACTTATAAATTTAAAAAGGAGATGGTGATGATAGGAAAATGATTGCTTGTAAATTTGACCAGCAATCAGTTAGGAGGGCGTTGACATACATGCTGATTGTATACGAGCTTCCATTCAAGTTCGTTGAGGGAAAAGGCTTTAAGCATTTTTTTAAAAGCTACACAACCATTGTTTCATACTCCCTCTAGGATTACCATGGCTAGAGATTGTATGAAGTTTTTTCTTAAAGAAAAAAAGAAAGTTGGTGTTCAGCTTAGGGGAAATATCGATAGGATCTGTTTAACTACCGACACCTGGACTTCGCTACATCGAATAAACTACATGTGTCTCACTGTTCATTATATCGATAATGATTGGGTTTTAAGGAAAAAAGTGATGAACTCTTGCCTCATCTCTAGTCATCAGGGTGTTGATATTGGAAAGGCATTAGAGATGTACTTGCTGAAATGGGGGATTGAGTCTAATGTGTTTACCGTTACAGTAGACAATGCTAGTGCCAATGATGTGGCGGTTGCGTATTTGAAAAACAAGTTTGCTAATTGGGAGAAATATGTTTTGGAAGGTAAATGGTTACAAGTGCATTGTACAACTCATGTAATGATTCTAATTATTCAAGACGGTTTGGGTCATATTGGGAAGTCGGTTGACTATGTCAGGGTTGCTGTGAAATACATCAGACAATCTCCTAAAAGGTTGGCAAAATTTAAGGAATACGCTGGCATTGAAAAGTATCCAAGCACAAAAAGTTTAATTCTAAATGTTCCAACACGTTGGAATTCTACCTATCTGATGTTAGACACGGCACAAAGCTATGAGAGGGCCTTCGCTAGATATGACAGTGAGGACCATCATTATAGAGATGATCTTAGGAAGACCAGCGTGCCTATTTCATCTGATTGGGCGAATGTGAGGAGATTGACCAAGTTTTTAGAGCATTTCTATTAGCTTACTTTGAAGATGTCTGGGATACTATATGCAACATCAAACAGCTTTTTGGATGATATTACATCCATCGATGCTACTTTAAACAATTGTATTAATGGGGTTCCCGATAAAAATCTTGCTGCAATGGTGAAGATGATGAAATGCAAGTTTGATAAATATTATGAGAGCTTAGAAAAATATAACATGGCAACAGTTGTTACTTCTATGCTTGATCCGAGAAATAAGTTTGAGTATATGGAAGTGTTATTGGGGGATGTTTATAGGAAAATTGAAGGAAAAGCTATGTGTGCCATGATAAAAGCTTCTTTGGTTAAATTGTATGAAGATTATGTCAGAATCCATGCCTTGCCAGAGACACATACAATGTTTGAATCTGTTGATGCTTCATCATCGATGAATAAGCGTTCTGCAACTCATGTTATTGAGCCGTCTGTCATTTTAAAACAAAAGGTTAGTATATTCCACATATCTTGTTTTAAACTATAGATTACTTTGTTAATTTTTTAATCTTTAATGTATTTTTTTGTTCCAACATGTTCGAATGAAAAAATGAAACGAAGAAAGTCTAAAAGCGGAATGCATGATTCGAAGTCTGAGTTAGATACGTATCTAAATGAGGACGTCGAAGATGAGTCAGATAAGTTTGATATACTGAATTGGTGAAAGGTTAACAACCCGAGGTTTCAGATGCTTTCCTTGCTTGCTAGAGATGTTCTGGCAATTCCTTCTCAACGGTGGCTTCTGAATATGTGTTTAGCATCGGTGGAAGGGTGTTAGATGCGTTTAGGAGTTCTCTAACTCCTCTTGTTGTTAAAAGTCTAATCTGCACCCAAGATTGGTTTCGTGAAAATTCTACGGGGTTAGACGCTGCTGAAAATTAGGATGAGATACAAAAGATTGAAGAAGGTAACTATATCTATACTATTAAACAATTATTTATATTTTCATAATTTATTCACTTATACTTTAAATTCTTGTATTGATATATAACACAACCAATTTTTTTCATGTTGTAGAGCTTGTGAAAGAGGGAAGCAATGCTGTTTGAGATGGATCAGTAAGGATGATGGATAGTTCTTTAAATTTGAGTTTGTTTGGTTTTCTTTAAATTTCGAGTATGGATTATTTTCTGGTTTGATTAATTTGTTTGTTTTGAACTCAACATGTCTTTTTTTGGTTTCATTTTGGTTGTTGGTTTTTACGAACTTGATATGATCATGTATTGATGACTTGATATTAATCAATAATCAGTTTATTGTTATTATTTTTACTACATTTGTTGCAACCTTGGTGTTGGTGTTTTATTAAGTTATAATAATGTTAAGGACAATTACCTCTTATAGATCAGTCTCTTATTTGGTTTTATGGAGAACCGACCCAAATAACCCGATTACTTATTTGGTTGGTTTGGTTTGGTTTTGATTGATTTGGTTTGGGTATTGGTTGGTCAAAAATATTTTTAAAAACCGAATAACCCAAACCGATTAACCCTACTAAACCGTAAACCGTTTGAACGTACACCCTAAATGCGTTGATGTGTTGATAATCTAATTACTATTGCATGCATTCTGCTTTCGTATTGCACTATTGTCCACACTCTTAAAGTCTAGCACAACAACTGGGTTTACTTCTAAACCTACGAGCTCACCAACTTTATGTTGACCTTTTCGACTATCAATTTCAGGTGAAGCGAATGCTCGTTGATAGCAAGTTAGCAGGCCTAATAGCATACTTTAAGATCATCCCTTGAGGATTCATTTTATGAAGACTGTATTTTAAGAATTCTATTTATGACTTGTTTTGGATCTTTAGACTTGTATCACTCCGATGTTGAGGAGTTGATTTGTAATAATCCAAACTATTTGATGTGTTTTTCGACTTGTCTTGACACAAGTTCTATGCTTGTTGTCGGAGAACGTTGTGACACTTTGTTTCAATGCATTTAGATTTCTCTATAATGACGCCTTGTGTTATGACGATCAATTCTCCGTCACGCCTTGTGTTTCCGCCTTAGTCGGGGTGTGACAGATTGGTATTCAGAGCCAAGGTTATAGAGAACTAGGTGGTTTGGCCTAGACTATAACCTAAGAACCTTCATATAGCTTGCGTAATAGGATCTTCGTGTGCAGTTTC